>SNQJ01S0147563.1:14257-31162 GCA_010110895.2 Picea sitchensis
ATTCAGGTATGCCTTTGCAATTGCTCAGTCTAAAATCTTGCCAACTTTATTTTCTGTATAGTGCCCTTCCGCTTAACTTCATTGTTATTTATCACCGAACTACTATCATTCTGCATTCCCAGGTGATCCAAATCGATGAGGCAACCCTGAGGGAAGGACTACCTTTGCGCAAGGCAGAACAAGCTCACTACCTGGAATGGGTTGTTCACGGTTTCTGTATCACCAACTGTGGTGTAAAGGATACTACTCAGGTTTGTTTAAACTTATAAGATTCCCTCTTTCGTTTCTTTGTGTAGCATAAATATGCAACCAGTGGACATGAGTTCAATTCTTCTCTTTGACTCCCCCAGTTCAAAGGAAGATAAATCAACAATTCTTTGAACATTCTTAATTTCATGCTTAAAACGAACTGCATCCTATTGGGCCTGAGTTAGTTCTCTGCTGAGCCATTCAATCCGTAATTCTAGATCAGTTGATTGCATTGATGTTGGCATATCAACATTCTCAAGGATTTGTTCCCATCTTTGAATAAGATGGTTCCTTTCCAACAAAGACTTCTCCAGTATATCTGATTGTTCAACTACACTATGGTATTTATTCTGTAGTTCCTCGTATTCTTCTTTTAGATCTTCAATATGACTCTTCTCAGTTTTGTCATCATCCCCACTTATTTCAGACGACTTGCTAATTGTAACATTAGCATCATTCCATTCAGTCATTTTCAAGTCTCCCCTTCTTGAGGGCATAGTGTTATTTGCTCCAAGAGAAGATTTTGCAAGCCACTCAACTTTATCTATTATTTCTTTGGAGTGGATTACCTCTGGCAAATTCATCTCCCCAAAACATTTTCAATTTTCAGAAGAATTGAGTCCCTGTTTGAAACTGATTCTCGAAAAGCACTTGCAAAATTCTTAACATCTTCTAGCTCTAATTCCAATGCTTTAACATGCTCAGAAGCGTTCATTTCAGTTTCAGACGATGTATCATTTTTCTTCTGCAATTCCTGCAAACATTTTTCTAACTCGTTGGATTTGTCCACTAACAATTGTCTTAGTGTATTGTGTTCCTGAACCAATCCTTTCCCTTTAGCGATGGCCAGACTAATCTTTTCTCTGACGGATGACAATTTGTTTTCTGCATCTACTAGCTCACTCCCAAGGGAGTGCACCCTTTCAAAAACCTTATCCAACTTAGTGGCTAGAATGTTAGCTTCTCCTTTGAATTTCATAGCTTCTTGTTCAGAAAAACCTACCTTTTGCTATAGCTCATTGACTGATTTACCAAGCCAATCTATTTTCTTGACTGGATCCTGGTGTAAAACTTCACCCGTAAAGTCAATAGCATTTAACATCTTCATTATACTATGCATTGTATTGTTGTTGTCAAGTAACTTTTTCTCTAGCTCAGAACAATGATTTTTTTTTTAAGGAAAAGACATCTGTTTCTAGACTTTCAAATCACTCCAGCTCACTTGACAACCTGTTGATTCTCAGCTCATGTTCATTAATAGAAGAATCACGCAGTTTTAGCTCCTCTTTTAGCTGCTCAAGTTCTACTACTTTTTCATCCATAGATTGTTTCAAATTGTCTCGTGGTTGAGCTAAACCTTTTCCTTTTCTTACTTCCATAGTCAGTTTCTCCCTTATTACTGATGATCTCTCTTCTGCCTCCTCAAGCGGTACCTGTAAGGAATCCTTCTGCTTTTTTTTTTTTTTTACTGTCTCTAGCTCTTCAGCCATTATTCTATTTATTTACCACTTTTATCGTTTTCTTAATATTCTATGTATGGTATAATGCCATTTCTCATGTTTTGTTTGCAGGAGTTAAGCGTAGATGGAGTTTTTCTCAAGAGAATGTACAATAAAAACTAAATGTACAATAAAACTACCCCTTATTTAGGCCCTCAGTTCCAGATTTGAACCAGGGCTCTGATACAAAATGTAATGCCCAGAAATATATATCTAAACATTGTTATCCTCACAAGCAATTATTTCTTAACTAAAACAATATCTATTCAGCATAATATCGATCTTCATACCAACAACTTCAACAATTTAGATTCATCAAATATTAATGAATTCATAGCAGAATAAATAAATGCATAATTCAACAGGGTACCTGGTTAACTTCAACAATTTAGATTCATCAAATATTAACGAATTCATAGCAGAATAAATAAATGCATAATTCAATAGGGTACCTGGTCCTGATGCTATTTCCGTTGCCAGCTGCCTTGCTGCTGCTGCTCTCCTGCTACCTGCTACACAGGCCAGTCCTGTTGCAAACACAGAAAAATTGCCCAAAACTATTGTCCACCCTGCCAACTAGGAAAACAACCTAGCTCCAGGATATCTACGGATATCCTGGCCCTGTATCAAAATAAATGCATAATTCAACAGGTACTGCTCGATACATTTCGCTAAGCCAAATTTTGCCGCCGCTTCTCCTCAAGCACTGCTACATACCACCTTCAAGGTAAACACGTAAAATTGCCCAAAACTATTGTCCACTTCTCGCCAAATAGGGAACAATCCTAGCTCCAGTATATCTACGGATATCCTCGCCCTCGAGCCCAGTGTAAACCTCTAGCAACCCCTTGGCCCATCAGGTGTCAAGCCCAAACACAAAATTCCTCCCTCGTCCAATACTCGTGAAGTTCTCCCCAAAACAAATCATGGTCTCCTTCCCGTCCACCTCTTCCAACTCCTCCTTCCTTCCTTCCTTTATTCCTCCCTTCACCGACACTCCTTCCATTAAATTCTTTATCCCTTTATTTAATTACCCTTATCCATTCATTAATTCTTCTTATCTCTCGATCCTTATGTGATCCCTTCTTATAAACGTAACTTGATTAAATGTTATATTTTATTCTCACTTTTAATTCTACTTTATTAATTAATTAATTAATTAATAATTAAATCAATCATTAACCATATTGGTTAAAGAGTTAATTATACTTAAATTAATCATATCAAGAATAACTAATTAATAATAAATAATTAGTTAAGGTTATTTTAATAAATAATTATAGTTTAGCTAATCTTTTAGGATTACATTATTAAATTAATTATAATTTATAATCAAGGGTCGTTACAACGGTCTAGAATCTATCGGCTGATCCGACGGCAGCTATGCTCCCCCTAAGCTCTGGTGTTTTTCTTCCCGGACTTGGAAGAATTCTGAATTCTCAAAGATTTCAACCTTTGCGTTGTTTTCCTCTGCGATCTCTTTGACTTGAGTCCTCGCCTGTGCATAGATGAGCGCTACTCCTCCCGAGCTTTAGAAAAATCTGAACTCTTCCCGAGAGTTCTCTGGCCTCTGCACTCCTTGCAGCAACCCTTCAACCTCTTTTGAGTGTTGAAACTTCGACTCTGCGCACACTTGCAGCCATGGCTTCATGCACTTAAAGCACTAACACTCCTGAGCTTTTCTCCTCGAATCCTCAAAGGATTGACCTCTACACTCCTTGCTGAGTCTTTATGCACACACAGTGTTGTCCATCCTGAGCTTCTGCTAGTGCTCAGACCCCTTGGGGAATTTGGACTTCTTTCTTCTTCCTCCGATGGATAAATGAAATGGACGCCCTTCGGTTGTCATCCTATTCAAGATTCAAGGTGTTCAACAACCTTGTGAAGAATCCCTCAGTGGACTCTTCCTTTAGCTCACGGAACTCAAAGAGTTCTCTCCTTCCTTGTGCCTTTCCGCACACCTCCTCAATGCCCTCCTGGTAGAGTACCTGCTCAATGCCCACTTGGCAGAGCTCTTTCTCAGAATCCTCAGTGATTCTGTTCCTTTTAAGAACCCACAATAGAGTTCTTCCAATTGCACCTCGTGCTTGCGCTCAATGCCCACTTGGCAGAGCTTCTACAGAACTTATTATCAAGTTTTGTTTGCAACTGTGTCTTCTCCCACACAGCCCTACCTCCAAGGTGTTCAGCAACCTTCAGGTTTTACCTTGAGTTGTTGATTTCAATCCTGTGTTGCAGCACGTCTCCGTCTGAACCCCGCAGTGTTCAGAAGTGCATCAGTGCACCGGTATTCAGAGCCCACAGCACTCTGTCACGCCCACATAGCATGAAACCTCAGAGACCTCTCAAACCTAAAATCAAAACAACCTGCAAATGAATAATAACACCCTATGCATCTACAGCATAATGGAACACACACATAGACATCCATTCAACACAGAATTGCAGGAAAAACTGCTGTTTTTATAAAAAATGGAAAAATGCCTGTATTTTTACAAAGGTGTTCCGAGCGCTCTCTGGCTCTTCAACTCTTCTCATCTCCTACCTCACTAACTCTCGAATGAGATATGAAAAATATCTTTTTTACATTGAGGGGCTCAATCGAGCGCTTCCCTCCAGGATTTCACCTACTCTAATAAATTTACATTAAAGGCTGTCTAGTTTGCTATCTAGAACTAGATCTCAGCCATTACACACATTAAATGCCTATCTTATCTATAGCCTGCGCAAAGGCATGGCTTTTATGGCTCACCAGCCTAGACATTAAATTTACGTTCAATACAAATTTGAATGAGGCTGCGCCTCCCTTTCATCCTTGAATGCATGCGCACTGATGTGGCTGACTGACTGGACGACTGTATGGATAGATGATCCTACATCAACATGCATATCATGAGGCATGGTTGGTTAACTCAAGTGGATCCTCTCATGTGACTCCACACAGGGAGTGGTTTTATTAATATGAAAGTTATGATGGAGGTAATGTTTTCTTAGGTGTTGACTCGACAATTGGAATCATAGGTCAAGGAAAGTCAAGTTGAGGCTCATATATGGAAGGATTAGAACACTACCTGGTGTTCTTCATATCCCAGTATTGGCCATAAATTTGATTTCTGTAAGAAAAATGGACGATGCAGGGGTAAAAACAATATTTGAAAAATAAACCTACAGAATTGTTCAAGGAGCGATGGTGTTGTTGAAGGGAGTTATGTTTGGAACTTTGTATAAGCTGCAAGGAAGCACTATTAGTGATGGGTGTAATAGTTTCATTGTTCTTGATATTGGAGTTGAAGAAGAAATATCTCCTACAATCTCTGGAGAAAAGGTTATGTTGTGGCATCAAAGACTAGGGCATATCAGAGAGAAAGGTCTTCAGCCACTACACGGTAAAGGTGGTTGAAGGTATGTATAACTACTCTATAGATTTTTATTTCTATGAGCATTGTGTATATGGGAAGCAAAATCAGGTAATATTCCCCTTTGGTGGAACGAGGCCAAAAAGAATTTTACAGCTAATTCACAGTGATGTTTTTGGACCTATGTTGGTCCCATCATTGGGAAAATTTGTGTACTATGTCTCATTTATAGATGAATTCTCCAGGAATACTTGGATATATTTCCTCATGAAGAAATATGAAGTCTTTGACAGGTTTAAAGAGTTTAAGTCTCTTGTTGAGAATCAAACAAAGAAACAAATTAAGGTGTTGAGGACAGATAATGGCGGAGAGTTCTGCAAGAACGAATTTGAAGAATTATGTAAGAAGCGTGGCATAGAAAGGCATAAGACTACTGCAGATACACCTCGATAGAATGGAGTTGCAGAAAGGATAAACATGACGTTGATGGAGAAATTAAGGTGCATGCTTAGTGGTGTCGGGTTAGGGAAATAATTATGGGTAGAGGCAGTGGGTATTGCATGTTACTTGGTCAGCATATCACCCTCATCAACGCTGGATGAAAATACTCCACAAGAGGTATGGACTGGTAAGAAACCTTCTCTCACACATCTCAAGGTGTTTGGTTGTGAGGCATATGTTCATGGTCCAAAGGAAAACATGATTAAGCTAGATAAGAAGGCTGAAAAGTGTATCTTTATTGGGTATAAAGAGGGTATCAAAGGTTATAAGCTTTGGAACACAGAAAATAAGAAGGTAGTGTATAGACGAGATGTGGTATTTAGAGAAATGAAGGGTGTTTTTAAACAGGAAGTCCTACCAAGTAAGGAAGAACCAGAGAAAATAGAGTTTGATTTAAAGGATGATGAATCAGACTCTACAAAAGAACATGAATCAAAAGAAGAAGATCCTCATACTCCAGTATTGAGGAGATCGGTTCGAGAAAGAAGGCTACCAAAAAGGTATACTCCATTTGATTTTCGTTCAATTTTTTCTTTGTTTATTATTGATGATGATCCTAGAATTATCAGGGAGGGAGTGGATTCAGAGGATGGAAAGCTCTAGAAAAAGGCCATGGATGGAAAAATGGTAGGCTTGGATAAGAATGAGGCTTGGGATCTAGTGGAGTTCATGAATGGAATAAATATCATTGGCAGCAAATGGGTATTTAAAAATAAGTTGAATGTATAAGTAAAAGTGGAGAAATACAAAACTCGGTTAGTAGTAAAGGGTTATTCCCAGGTTGAGGCAATTGATTTTGGTGATATTTTTTCTCTTGTTGCCAAGTTAAATTCTATAAGGTTTCTATTATATGTTGCTTCTACATTTGATTTTAAATTAGAATAGATGGATGTGAAGACAACATTCCTACATGGGGATCTGGAAGAATAAATCTATATGAAGAAGCCAAAAGGATTTGTTGTGAAGGGAAAGAAGGAGATGATATGCAAGATGAAAAATTCCATGTATGGTTTAAAACAATCACCAAGGATGTGGCATCAAAAATTTGATACTTATATGTTGGGACATGGTTTCACAAGAAGCAAAGAGGATCATTGTGTGTATTTTAAATTAATTGGTCATCATTTGATTTATTTGGTCTTGTATGTGGATGACATGTTGCTAATAGGAAACAACAAGGAGATTATCCAGGATATAAAAACTCAGTTTTCCTAGAAATTTGACATGAAGGATCTTGGTGTTTAAAATTTCATTTTGGGCATGGAAATTAAAAGAGATCGAAAAAAGAGGAAACTCTAGTTAAATCAGAGAAAATATGTCAAGACAATATTGCAGAGGTTTAATATGTAGGAATGTAAACTGATCAATGTTCATATTCTTGTTGATGTAAATTTATCTGCAGATCAGTGTTCCAAGACTCAGGAAGAGGAGGAGGACATGTCTTGTGTTCCATATGAGAGTGCATTTGGAAGTTTGATGTATGCAATGGTATGTACTAGACCGGACATTGCACATACAGTGGGATTTTTGAGCAAGTATATGTCAAAACCAGGGAAGGAGAATTGGACATCAGTAAAAGGGTTTTCAAGTATTTGCGTGGCACTTCTAGCTATGGATTTTTCTACCAAGGAAGACTAGGATTAGACATAGTGTTGAATATACATGGCTTTGTGGATGTAGACTAGGATGAAGATCTGGATCATAGGAGATCTACAAGTGGGTATGTTTTTAACCTATTTGGAGGAACACTAAGTTGGATGAGAAAAAGATAGGTTGGAGTGGCACTTTCAACTACAGAAGTTGAATACATGGCATCCACTCATGCAAGTAAGGAAGAAATATGGTTACAAATATTATGTTTAGGTATTGGGTTGGTACAGTAATATGTAAGGATAGACTGGGACAGTCAGAGTGCAATTTTTCTGGCGAAGAACCTAACTTATAATTCAAACATAAAGCATATTGAAATTCAATATCAATTTATGAGAGACATGGTTGAAGAAAATAAAATGTTGCTGATAAAGGTGGACACTTTGAAGAAAGTTGCAGATTCATTAACAAAATATCTGAGCAGTGAGAAGTTCTCTTCGTGTAGAGGATCCATGGGCATTGTTTCCCTAGATTGTTGACTATGTAACTCTGTAACCCCCTATATGCAAAGAAAACGACAATTTGGATAATTTTGGGTATGTGTTATATTCTTTGCACGCAGCGCCCCCGAGCAAGTTTTTTTGCCACGGGAAACGTGTCGCATTTTTGGGAAGTTTTTCGGCACATGGTTTTTGTGGATGGTTTTCTATTTTCGGTTAACGAATTAGGGTTGTTGACTAATCCAGGTCATTAGGTTAGGTTTTTGGATGCCACGGGATCCTATATGTATATTATATTGTAAACGATGTATATCACTTATTGAATATAGAATATGTTGGTTTTCCCAGTTTGGGTTTCCAGGGTAAAAATCTCTATGTAATGTTTGTATTTTCCACTGTATATTTTATGTTATTTTACTAAAAATATATTTGCAGTAAATATTGTACAAGGTTAAAATCTACACCTTTGTATCATTGTAATCTACTTAATAGTGATGTGGGTATTGAAATCCTAAGGTGTTCTCTTGCAATTATGTTTATGCTTATGATTGTTCCTCTACCTCTTTTAATCTCGACCTCTTAAAACCCCGAGTGTCGAATTCACAAAACCATGCCCCATATTGCAAAATTCACTCCATGCACTCAAACAATATGGCTCCTTGATCCTGCACCATGTGTATTACTCTTTTTATATGGAAATGAATGTGTTTCCTCTTTTATTTGTACTCTACAGTGGCAGGGTGGCTACAACGATTCTCCTCTACAATCCACAACACAAATTACAATATGTTATTCTCCTCACTCGCTTAATTCACATGTATGTAGATATCTATTAACAATATACACATTCTATGCTATGTTAATCCTACATCTACATAGGATTAACAATCAAGGATTTCACATGATCCCAGGCACTCCCTTGAGGGATTCACACCCAGTCCTCCTACTCTAATACCTTGATAAAGTGAGAGACAAAGAAAAACATAAATGCAGGAAACAACTCTACAGGGTTTCAATACCCTTCTAGCTATTAAATAGATTACAATGAAACAATGTGGATCCAATGGATCTCTACCAAACTCCGCAGTAAACAATAACAAAGTCTAACACTGATTAACAAGTTGTGTTGGAAAATACATTTAAACATAGGTGGACATATGGATATTAACTCTAACTGATCCAAATGGATGTTGGTGGCCTCACACCTATTCCAATTGACTCATTTTGGCAGTTGTCTAGTTTGGCAATTTTTTCCTAGTTTTTGGGTTCCTGACTTCCGGAGCTGTTTTGAGACCCTAAAAATCATTTTTAGGAATTTCCACAGTAAAATTATTAATTGAGTTAGATTTTAATGGACACATGTGTATTCCTTGGATAGACCTTTCCAACGGGCTATCGTCTGCCTAAAACGAAGATCGTATGAAAAAGTTACAACCCTGTGAAGTTGATGTGCTAGTTTACCCCAACGGGGTCCACATGAATTTTGGCGCTTCATCTCCTAGGGTTAGGTTTTTTGGATTTCTAGGGTTTTGACATTCATTTTTATTGTAAAAATGATTGGATGACCTCATTGTAACCATCTTCTTACGAATGAGCGCAGTCGTCAAATATCTTCTTAGAGACAAGCAACCACCATTCTAGCAATCCTTAATCCTAGATTGAGATTTCTATCACCGTTTGTATGTCATATCCTTAAGATATTTCTATCACCATTTGTATGTCATATCCTTAAGATATTTCTATCACCATTTGTATGTCATATCCTCTAAAGGAAGGGCTTCAACTAATGAGGATGGTATGACATGTGTAGGTTCAGGATCAGGATAAAAAAAATATGAACTTCCTCCTAGAAGGAAAATAATTATTACCATAGTCTCCATTTCATTGAGATCATATTAATATGAGGATGATGAAAATATGAAAAACAAAGGAAGGGAACCAATTCCTGAAGTTTTTGAATTGAAATCAAATTCATGTGGAGGAAATGATACATTCTCACTTGTAGATGAGATAGATGAATATGTTGATGCTAAAATGATGGAACCTATAGAAACAAGATCCAATAGGGAGTGACACAGACATCCTCTAGCAAAGAAAGGTGAAAAAAAAAAGGTAAGAATAAACTACCTCCAGCCTACAAATCTCAATTGTTAAGAAAGCGTTCATATCTTAGATTACTAAAAATAATTGATAGGTGCCAATTAGAAAAATAAAAGATGAAACAAAAAAAAAATTGAGTATGAGAGGTAGGATTCCAACATAAATGTTCCTTTAGAAGCTATTAATTCTAAAACACCTTTAGCATCAACTGAAGTTAGTGAATATGTGGTTGTTTGGAAAGACAAGCATAATGAGATGGAAAATAATGAGCATAATGTTTCAAAAGAACATAAACGTGTAATTTTTTTTTAGGATTCCCAAGATATATCAACATAACACTATAAACAAGATTCAATTCTATAGCATGAGAATGCCTCAGAGGTGAAAGAGAAGTCACCAGTGAAAACAAAGGCTATACTTTCCTGTGTATGAAAGTTCAATATTCTTATCTTGGATGACATAATGGTGAACACTTGTGCATTGTTGCAACTAAAACCCAATCTTCCGAACTTGAGATAAAAGGATGAGCTATTTTAATTGGGTATAATTGACAAGGTAAGCCATTGACAATGCATTGCAAAGTTGAAGGAAAAATGGTTCAAGATGTATATTGACTAGGAAAACAAATGTAAGAATATGATCCAAGACCACAGTGAAAAATTGGTTCGTAGCTAGGGTCAAGTACAATAGGTGGATGGGATAACTTTACAATCCCTATAATGTAGAGATACATCCAAGGTTTATGTCATATTTCTCCATGAGAGATGGAAAAGATTCCAGATTCAGTAGATAGCAGCTAGACATGTGATTGAGATTCACACAGAGAAATTTATTGATACATTTTTCTTTATTTCACCTCATGATCATGATTTTCTCTATGAATTATACCAATTTAACTTTATTATACAAGATAACTCCAAGTGGAACCCAAACCCCTATGTCAGGGATATACAACTCAGGGCCTTCTCCACATTCATCTATAATCAAGTAATTTGGAAAGAGGCTTCAACATTTTATTGTAGAGTAGAAGAAATATCTAGTATCCACATCCGAGATGAATATAATTTACCTATGATTATAAAGGAATATTATTTTGGGTTATTGGTTGAACTTAGGACTGCTACCAGAATAAGGAAAAACAAATTCCTAGTTGTATTACTGAATTTTAAGACAATGTGCAATTTTATCCCTTATATGCTTTGATGGATTATCATGAGAGGTTGGTAGTAATATCAGATGCCCTCAAGGAAATAGATGCTACTTCTTACCCTCCCTTCAATATTTCCATGGCTATATTAGAGCTCTTGTTAAGAACCAAAGAACTGAATACAAAATATCACAATAGATCCAAATATATTTGAATACAATAACCACACAAGATATATGAAACCATATAGAAAACCACCACTTTATTATATCAAACCCTTAGTGTAGGGAAACACCATAAAATGGATCCTATTATGGAAGGGATCCTTTCATTTTCACTTGCCTCTTCGAGGGGGTTTCCTCCTATTGAGCTACCACTCTAAATACAATACTTTTCTTCATGTCCTATTACATTGCTTGAACCCCTTTATATAATGCTACCATCACCTAAGAACATTCCAGAGGAGGAATATTCTAGAAGTAGAACCTTCTAAGAATTCCTCTTACATTTATTATAACTAATTAACAATTTATTATATCTAACTTCCATAGTGGGCCTTATTTAATAATATAGTGGACCTAGTACACCTTAATTTGAATGAACCCCACTATTATCGCTATGGGACCTTTGGGCCCCCACTACTACCTCTCTAGCTACCTAACATTCCACCCCCCTTATGAAAACATTGTCCTCAACGCTTGATGTAAAACCATATACTAGGGTCCCATGGATAATTGTGGACCATAATGTTGTAGAAGATTGGAGAACCAAGGTCCCATGTAGAAAGGAAAGACACCATGTTGAAGTAGGGAAACCACCATTGTAATATCGGGTCCCATGTCCAAGTGTTCATGTGAACACCCCGTGGAAGATTTTGGAACCCAATAACCAACTCAAAATGATGTTTCAAAGACTAAAGCCTATCATGTGGATCCAAATAAGAAGATCCATCCACATAGTGGAAAAGGGTCGTAGTAGAATCTGGAAGGAATAATACCACTGTAGAATATGGAGGATGGACACTGGTAATAATCATTGGCTCCCAATTTTTCACATTTATTCTCTCTACAGAAGGTGCATTAGAGTCATCAAATGAAATATGAAAGTGGTTGTCATCCCAGAAATGACAACTATTCATATACCAATCATCACAATCGGCCTCCAAATCATACCAAGCATATATTTCTTGATTATATTCATCTTCGATGTCCTCCATAAGAAATATCTCATGCATTATATCCAATGAATCTTGAATACTACAAAAACTATCATTGAGGTCGTTTGTGAGACCATCTACAAAGCCATCAAATTTGGCATCTAATGTGTCATACAATTGGGATTTGAATGCTTCAGTAATTTGTGGAATTTATTTCAGGGTTTGAGAGGAAATAGAAATATGATAACCCTATGAACTCTTTGGTCCCACAGCCGTCACGAAAAAACCCAAAAAATAGAACAATAATTTATAGCAGAAAATCACGGCTTTTTCTAGAAAAACCTTGAAAAACTGATGAATTTAAAATGCTCATAACTTCACTTCTCGGACTCCTTTTCGGCTGATTTTTTTTTCAAATTGGGTATTTTTCCAAGAGGAATTCAATTACCCAATTTGTTTTTCAAAATTCAACTCGTAAAGATTCATATATGAACCTGAAGTGTACTGCCTTTTTTTTCCCTAGAAAATTTCTGCAAAAAGAACAAAAAATTATTCCCTTCTTTGGCCAAGGAAAGTGCTCTAATACCAATTGTTAAGAACCAAAGAACTGAATTAAAAATATCACAATAGACCCAAAGATAAATTGAATACAATCACCACACAATATATATGAAACCATATATAAAACCACGACTTTATTATATCAAACCCTTAGGGTAGGGAAACACCATACAATGGATCCTATTATGGAAGGGATCCTCTCCTATTCACTTGCCTCTTCGAGGGGGATTAATCCTTTTGAGCTACCTCTCCAAATACAATAATTCTCTTCATGTCCTATTACATTGCTTGAACCCCTTTATATAGTGCTTCCATCACCTAAGAACATTCTAGAGGAGGAATATTCTGGAAGTAGAACGTTCTAAGAAGTCATCTTACATTTATTATATCTAATCAACCATTTATTATATCTAACTACCATAGTGGACCTTATTTAATAATATAGTGGATCTATTCCACCTTACATTGAATTACCTCCACTATTATCACTATGGGCCCTCTGGGCCCCCACTACTACCTCTCTAGCTACCTAACACCTCTATGTGTATTCCATGAGGAGACATGGCATCAGGTGGATGGGGTTAATATTTAGCTACCCCCTCATTTGGTGTCCTACGAAAGTTTACCAAGTCACTTTGCAATGGGATGAATTTAATGAGATTGAAAAATGGACATAGGTGGAAAGGACTCTAGGATTTTACACTTCATAGGAATTTGGTTACCTAGCTTAAAACTAGAGTGACATTCATGCAAGATTTCGAGAGACAAATTAATAGGTTGCATGGGGTTATGCAGCAATTTTGGTAAGGAGGAATTATGGGCTCTCTATATGGTATATTTTTATCCTTTCATAACTTCCTTTACCCATCTATAAGCTCACTAAAACCCTATATCCATCACAATAAATGGATACTTTACTAATAATTGGCTCTTAGGTTTATTTTTGTGGTTAGGATTGCATTTGGTATCTTTCTTATCTATGAATATGATATTAATAAGTATTTGGTTTCTATAATTAGCTTGTTATAGCCTAGGCCTTTTCCTATTTACATGCTAATCCTTGGAAATAAGTGTAGATGATTTTTAGAGCATGAAGAAGTAATAATTTTGAAAGGATCACCATGGAACTCTTTGATTCAACATGCCTATGGTCAAATGAATGGTATGGTAGAAAAATAATCACTCTAGTAATAGGTTGTGAAATAAATTAATGAATTAATACCAGATCCAATGTCAGATAGAGCATAATTGTCTAAATTTCTTCCCACGGGAATATTGGATGAAGTTGTGGGAATTTATGTGTTCCATTTCACCTTCATAATCCTGATTATGGCATCATCAACCTCATGCGCATAGTTATATCTTTTGATTAGAGCTTCCACAACCAACAACATAAAATTCGACCTCCAGAATAAAGTTGCATGCATCTGGAAACCAATACCAAGTTTCTTGTTGTACAACATCTAGTTTAAGTTGTTAAATGTTTCAAGTTTGTTAATGAACACATCAATGTTTTGTTAAAGTGTATTTTTTCGTTTTTCTACTAAAATTGGCATAGATCCAAACATATAATATATGGGAGAAGACTACTCTGAACATAGGATAATATTGATCAAAATTGTGAGCAGAGGGTTGAGATTAGATTTCTGTAAAAACATTTTCAGTATCTTTAATACAAATCTGAGTTCATGTTGTAAATGTGAGTGTGTTTTAACAACAATTGAGTAATTTCATTAAGAAACTGTAACCCATGAGAAAGGGCTCACTCATAGGTGTCATGTTCCCAATTCTTTTATTCATGTTTTAATTTCATTTCCATCATTAGATTTCATTATTTAAGTAGTCATTTAATTAAAATATCTTCTTTATAAATTTGAATTAGAGTGACAAGGATTTTTCAGAATGTAGTTTACAAAGAAAATGGGCAACATAGACTATTCACTTTCATTTTCTGCGTATTAGTACAAAAGAGGTAGCCAAAAGTTGGACTTTAATTGTACTTGTCAATATATTTCTTTGGAGAAAATTTATAAAGTTATATTACTTAGACTTATCATGGAATTTGTTGATCTGATTCTTTTTCTTTATGTGTACAATAGTTAAAGACAGTTTTTTGTTGTGATTACTTCTTTTACATATGGGTGATTTTCTATAGTGACCATTTTTATTAAGTGTTCAAAGCTAGACTGGAATTCACTGTTGTGACCATTTCAGGATTTGTTGTTAGCTAAAATTAATCTGAATTTTAGACCCCATAAAACATAGTCAATAAAATTCCCACATACTACAAAGACAGTGCATCAAGTACATAATAAACCTCGATCAATATAATTAAATTTTCACATGCTCTTGATTTAATCAAACATATATAAATCATATGACAATTTGGTATAGTACAGATCATTGCATACATCAAACTTCCAATCGCACTATCAAATTGAACATGGGACATGTCCTCTTCCCCTCTCCATGTATTTGGACATTGATCTACAAATAACTTCACACCTATAGTAATAGGGACCTTGATAGGTTTACATTCCTAGATATAAAAGCTCTGCAATATTGAATCAACGTATTCTCTCTTGTTCAACAAGAGTTTCATGTTTCTTCAATTTATTTTAATTTCCATGTCTAAAATAAAATTTGAAGCACCAACATTCTTCATCTCAAATTTAGAGTACAACTGAGTTTTTACATCCTTGATATTTTCCTTGTTGTTTGCTGTCAACAACATATCATCCACATACAAGACCAAAGAAATAAGGTGATCACCTATTAATTTGAAATACACACAATGATTGACTTTTCTTCTTTTAAATCCAAGTCCCAATACATAAGTATCAATTTTTTTATACCACATCCTTGACTATTCCTTTAACCCATACAGGGACTTTTCCAACCTACATAGCAACTCTTTCTTTCCCTTCACTGCAAATCCTTCTAGCTACTTCATGTAGATGTCTTCTTCCATATCCCCATGTAGGAATGTTGTCTTCACATCCATCTATTCTATTTCAAAATAAAAAGGAACAACAACATATAAAAGAAATCTAATGGAAGGTAACTTGGCAATAAGAGAAAAAAATTCAACAAAGTCAATTCCATCTACCTCGGAATAACCTTTTTCTACTAAGAAATCTTTGTATTTATCGACTTTTCCTTTTGCGTTAAACTTCTTCTTAAACACCCATTTTCTTCCAATGGAATTTCTTCCAGTCAACAATTCCACTAGATCCCAAGCGTCATTCTTGTCCATGGCTTCCATTTCTTCAACCATGTCATTTCTCCAAATTTTTCCATCCTATGAATCCACTACCTCCCTAACATTTCTAGGATCATTATCAGTAATAAACAAAGAAAAATTTGAATGCAAATCAAGTGAGTATACTTTCTGGGTTTCTGTATTTCCTAAAATGATCTCCTCAATACTAAAGTGTGTGGCTCTTCTTCTTCTTATTCCTATTCTTATGTAGAGTCTTATTCATTATCCTTCAATTCAAACTCTACTTTCTTTTGTTCTTCCTCCCTTTGTAGAACTTATTCATTGACAATAGGGTAAAATCATGAGGTGGGTAACACTTTCGTGACAATCGGGTCTCAAAAATTTCTAGTGTCAATTTTTCGGCAAAAACAATGTTGCAAGGAATTTTTTCGGCTGAAAATTTGCACGTTAAATTGAACGATGCCCTAACGGTGCCCTCGAAATTTGTGTAGAATTTTTTTAGAATGAATTATTTTCCTGTGGTAAGCATATTTCGGTCGAAAGACTTTTCGGTTGAAACGTTTATTTTTAATGGATTCCATTAAAAACTAGGTTTCAACCGAAAGAATATTTCGGCCGAAAACCTGAAAATGGGACTGTTTGCAGGAAACTGCAAATTCTCTCCATCTTACTTGATCTTTCGAGTTAGCAAACTCCTACAAATACTCAAAATTTAGTTTCAGAATTGATGCCCACATTTTAAAAATTGAATCTACTTTCATTGGATATAATTTGTTTCCATTTTCATTGTTTTTATCTAATTTTATTTAATTTTATGGAACAATCACTACATAATATTTTTAGGTGAGATTATGATTCCGTGAAATGAAAAATCCATATTTCTAAAAATACACAGTGGAAAATTATGAAAATTTTATATTCATAATCCTTAAATTGTTATCTTCAAAAGGGTGTTTTTAGATTTTACTTTTAAGTAAAAATTAAGATAGATACAAGGTGTAGGAAAACATGTGTTTAAAATAT
>SNQJ01S0147564.1:5492-29905 GCA_010110895.2 Picea sitchensis
GAATGAGATCCCATGTGTCAATCTCCATCAATGAAAATACTCCTCTGTCATGGAATCATCCCATTCAGGTATCCCAATAGCATCAGAAAATTGTTGTGGATCATTTGAGATAGTATGATTCAAAAGAGAGATAAATGTTGTTTTTGACCGAACTGTGGAAGAATAGGTAAAATCAGTTGGCTAATAGCCATACTTGTGATGCCTCTTTGTCTCACGAACGATCATCCTGAGATGGGGTTCTTAATCAAGTTGTTCATGTTCTTGAGCAAGATGTTCTTGTTCAGGCTGCTCATGCTCTGTTGGTGTGGGTGGAATATTTTCTTCTAGATGATTTTCATCTTCAAAATGTCATCGTCATCATCTTCTACAAAACAAAAACTGTGAAGATGTTCAACACCATTTTGCCGAGGGGTGTAGCGAACAGAGAGATGATGTTGAATGCCATGTTCTCTACAAATATATGTGAATGTCTCATTGACGTATTCCCCCCCATTATCTGTGCATAGTTTCTTGATAAAAAGAGATGATTTCTTCTCAAAAAAGGCCATGAAGTCCTTAAAAGTAGAAAATACCTCACTCTTTTACATAAGAAAGTATATGCAAGAGAGATGTAAGAAGTCATCAATGAAAGTGAGTGCATACTTAGCCCCTGAAAATGAGCAAGTTGGAAATGACATGTGATCACTATGTACCAACTCAAGAGGTGTTGTAGTACACAAGGATTTTCCTTTAGGAAAATGATCTTGACATTGTTTTCCAAGGACACAACCTAGACAAGCTCCATAAGTACAAGAAAATTTAGGAAGACCAAGCACTAATTTTTGTGTGCTCAACTGCTGCAAACATCTGTAGTTGATATGTAGAAATATTTCATTCCAAATCGCACTCAAAGCATCATCATGTGCAATGAAAAAGGAACCAGAGGAAGACTCAAAAGAAGAAAACTTGTACAGTCGAGAGATATGATCAACTTTTACAGATGCAACAACAATGTCTGTATTTTGTAGTTCTCGAATAATTACATCATTAGGAGAAAGCACTATTGTTTTCCCATACTAGAATCACAAATCTGATAGATAGAGAGAATATTTGCAGAGGTGTCAAGAACAAGAAGAACATCATTAATGCACCCTTTATCTAATTGCACTATGCTATATCAACAAACATCCATCTATGTAGAGTCTCCAACTACAATCTGTGAAATGCTGCATTCAGATGTAGAAGTAAACAAATCATGAGAATGAGTCATGTGATGTGAAGCACCAGAGTTAAGTATCCAACTGTTTGAAGATGCATACATGACTATAGATGATAAAGCTTGTCCTTTACTAGCATAAGAAGGTTTGGGAACTGGAATCTTATGTTTCCTCATGGCTTCATTCAAAGCTTCAAGTTTCAACCAGCATTTGGATTCAACATGCCCGAGTCCACAACATAAGCTGCAGATGTCACTTGGCTTCTTCTTCCTTTTCTTGGAGGAAAAATCACTAGAATTGGATGGAGGAAAAGATTTTTTATTTTTATGCTGAGGCTTGGAGGCTGAGCATAATATTTCTTCTTCTTAGTTTTGGATGTATAAGCCATAAAGGCCTTATTGTTAGAGCCAAAAAGAGAATCTAATTGAGTAATATAATTAGATTTTTCTATCTCAAAGGAAGGCACTTTAAACTCACTTCCAAGTGCATCCATAGTAGAATAAAATGAAGAAGAAAATATGTGATAAGGACCTTTTATCTTGGATAAAATCAAGAATATGCATTCTTGATCTAATTTGGTTTTTCCACACCCTTTTAACTGTGTCACCAGTAACCTGAATTTCGTAAGACACTCTTCAACCAATGCATTCTCATCGGGTACCATTGATGACAACTCCACTTCCAATTGTAGGGATCGAAATTAATTTACTTTTCCAAATAAGGAATGCAACTTGTCCAAACTTGATTTTTGATTTTGCAATCATCGATGTGGAACAACAAGGTATCTTACACATGTAAACCAATGAGTCCCATGGATTCATCAATTTTATTTTGATAAGCGCCCCCTCTCGACTTTCTTGGTGAACACGGGATGAGCCTCGACTAACATTTTCCAAAGCCCTTTTTATTGCAACAATTGGTGCATCTTAAGTTTCCATGTGTGATAGTTATGGGCACTTGGGAGATCACCAATCATTAACTATATGTTTGCTTAACTGAAATCTTATGTTTCCTCATGGCTTCATTGAAAACTTCAAGTTTCAACGAGCATTTGGATTCAGCATGCCCGAGTCCGCAACATAAGAAGTAGATGTCACTTGGCTTCTTCTTCCTTTTCTTGGAGGAAAAATCTCTAGAATTGGATGGAGGAAAATATTTTTTATTTTTATATTGAGGCTTGGAGGSAGACTCACCAWCTTGAGCAGAATATTTMTTCTTCTTAGTTTTGGTTGTATAAGCCATAAGAGCCTTATTGTTAGAGCCAAAAAGAGAATCTAATTGAGTAATRTAATTAGATTTTTCTCTAGTAAGACGCTCAYAGAAAATCTCAAAGGAAGGCACTTTAAACTCACTTCCAAGTGCATCCATAGTAGAATAAAATGAAGAAGAAAATATGTGATAAGGACCTTTTAGCTTGGATAAAATCAAGAATATGCATTCTTGATCTAATTTGGTTTTTCCACACCCTTTTAACTGTGTCACCAGTAACCTGAATTTCGTAAGACACTCTTCAACCAATGCATTCTCATCGGGTACCATTGATGACAACTCCACTTCCAATTGTAGGGATCGAAATTAATTTACTTTTCCAAATAAGGAATGCAACTTGTCCAAACTTGATTTTTGATTTTGCAATCATCGATGTGGAACAACAAGGTATCTTACACATGTAAACCAATGAGTCCCATGGATTCATCAATTTTATTTTGATAAGCGCCCCCTCTCGACTTTCTTGGTGAACACGGGATGAGCCTCGACTAACATTTTCCAAAGCCCTTTTTATTGCAACAATTGGTGCATCTTAAGTTTCCATGTGTGATAGTTATGGGGACTTGGGAGATCACCAATCATTAACTCCACCATTTACAATAAATATACAAATAAAACACAACTATGTGTTTGTGTAACTTTGAAAAATTATAATGAATGAAATCTCAAGCTCAAAACAAAGATCTCAAAATTTACAGCAACGTTTAGCATCTTTTTAATTTCTTCAAATAGTGATACCATAGGCACATGTACCCCTATCTCTTCAGCTGACAAATTAAGGAAGAACCGAGCGCTAGATCTAAAGTGTAAGGCTTGAGGCAATGATGTTTAAATACTCTAATGCCAAGAAAATTGCAAAAAGAGTCGGATGAGAATAATCCCTCGATGTTTGGACTCCTTCATTTTGTGGTTTCCTCGCAATTTCGTGAGGCCACTAAGCATAGATGACCATTGGAACTACAACATCATCAATGTTGTGAAAGTGTTGGTGGCTAGGTTGCAAAAAAAAAGAAGAGATGGGCCGCTTGATATGGCTAAAAACAACATCATCCCCATTCCTCCTTGCCACTCGACGAATTCTCCTAAGGGCTTATGCAACCCAAATTATACCACTTTCCGCACCTCAGATTTCCTCCCAAACTTCTGGATAACGCTCGCCAACAAACAAAGTGTTGGATCGAACAACCTTCAGATCGACTCGACTAAACTTATTCCCCCCCCGTTATAAATTGCACCACCTAGGCTAGGATGATATGCTCGGTCTGTTGTCATCCGAAAGAGTAATTGATAGCAAGGCGACCAGAAAGTGGCAGGAGCGACTCGATGTAGTAAGACCTAGGGCCTGCACGGGACTTAACTGCTGTATTTCGGATGGACGGAGAAGAAACAACAGACAACTAGTTTTCAAAGAGGGTATTGCCTGCCTGTTGATTTGGGACGAGGTGTCGTTTTTCTTCCAGTAGACAGAAAATATCGGCTATAATCACATATGAGGTTGTGAACAACTGCATAATCACGTGGCAGTGATGGATTTAAGAGAAGGGAACTAGATTAGAGGAGAGCAACTGGTTGGAAAAAGAACGAGCGCTTTACAAACCCTAACAACAAGCGATCTTATGGATCTGAAAACATGCAAGTGTCTCGTAAAATTATGAGAAGGGTATTGTAGAGAAGCTCTGATACCATGTAGATATTGAGAAAAAAAATAGCACATGCTCAAGGCAATTGAAAGTCCAACAACCTTCTACAAATGTGAGACGAATCTATCAGACTTGTGGTATATGATTACAGCGAAGAGATCCTGTATTTATAATAGGTTGAGAGGAGACAACACTTAGTGGACGTAGATGGATAATTCACCCATTGGAGTAATAAGACAAAGAGATGGTTGGGTAATTCACCCACTCCAGTGATAAGTCAAAGAATCACATGGTGTGAGTCCATAAACAACAATGAAAGATGACCCTTCCTAAGTAAACTTATACATCAACACCATTCCCCTAAGGCCAACGATGAGGATGAATACGAAGAATTGACTCTGTAAACATCCAAAATATAACATTAAAAACACATTCATTTCTTCACCCCATGAATATCAAAAGCATTTCCTTTTTCGAAATTGCAATGAGGGAAGATCACCCCATTCCAAATTGAAGATTGTAAGCTTGAATAGCCAATGCATCCTCACATAAATTAATCAATACAGAAATTTAATTTTAGATAATGTATGTGTAAATATAATTAATGTACCAAAAGTAGATAAGCACCTATACAACCCACATAGAAAAATTAAACAAAAATGATTTTACTAAACTTTCAAGTCTTGGATTTGTTAATAATTGATTCATGAATTTTTTTAGAAAATGGTGAATCAAATAGTTATATTTACCGATACAACTAATTTTACAATATAAATTAAAACTAGAAATTGATCAATACATACTTTCATTTGATATAATGCATGTGTAAATATAGCATTGAGAAAAGGATTATTGTGGGGTGGAAAGCTTATTATGGTCTTGAAAATAATTGTAAATCAGCTGATCTTTGGAGTTGGTATAAGAAGAAACTCCTCTTTGAGACTCTTGTTACACCTGCTATTCTGTATGGATGTGAAGTCTGGGGCTGTAGTATCTCTCGTGAATCCTGGAGAAAGATATAGCAAATACAAAATAATTTTATAACCTATAATATCAAAATTAAAGGAAATACATCCTTTCCCATCCTCCACTTAGAAACAAGCCTCTCCCCCATTGAGAGCATGGCTATGACTAGATACCTAATGTATAATAACAGGTTAAACAACATGGAAGACAAGAGGCTACCTAAAATTGCCTCAAAATCAAGTCATAACCACCATTGACTCAAGCGAGGATGGCATAAAGACGCCCGATCTTGGATAAAATATTGGGGAATCATGGAAGAAACCATTTTGCAAAAAACAGATACTATTAAAAAAAATGTCAAATCAAAATTTAAAGAGAAAATGTGGTGTGAGAAGGAGTTAGAGGAAAAAAGAAAATCAATGTATTATAAAGCTGTAATCAACCCTAATATAGAAGATCAAAATTATCTGTCTGTTTTGCCAAGTGTAAAGAAAAAATTGAGCATTGCTAAGATAAGAACAAATTCTCACGAGCTCCATAGTGAAACTGGGCGTTGGTCAATGTCATGGGATGAAAGAGTGTGTCACCTTTGTGATCTTGGAAAGCTTCTCTTAATGCTTTTGGAGCGTAGAAACAAAATTCTAAAGAATCACAAGTAATCACTTACCCTCTTAAGGTCCGATAGACCAATTCGATCTTAGTGGACGTTAATAATCATCATCATCATAATTGTTGTTGGAAGAGTAGTTAGGTACATTTGTAGTTTGGATAGATGCATAAGGTAATTCAACAACCCACCTCATGAAAGGAAAAACAAGATGGCCCGTTAACAAGCATGAAAGTGAAAAGTTAGACCTATTCATGCGAAACAATTTCATTCCAATTTTCACATAACACACAATGTTATTTTTGTTGATATCATAAGAACCCCAAAAAAGAAATAAATAAATAAATAAATGGTATTAGTGAAAGCAATTTAAGATCATCTATATTAAAAAAGGGTTGCATGGCAACGCAGTACCTGCCGAGTTAGATAAATTTAACTGCAGATGTAATAAGGATGGCGAGGTAATTGGGAAACACATGTTAAACAACATCAATACAATTAAATGTAGATTTAATAAGGATGGAGAAAATCAAAGAAACGTTTTTGAGATTAATTTCTTTTTTATATGACAAAAAGTTGAGATTGAGATTAAAAATTATTATGGTATGTATGGTCTTTACTACCATCCAGGTACTATCTCTACAAAATAATTAAATCTTGATAGGCCACTACTTTAGGTACTTGCAATAAAATGAAAGTTTGCTTAATAATGATAAACATATATTAAAGTAAATCTATAATGTTCATTAAAAATAGCCAAGTTCCTGTCGAACTTGTTTGAAATTGGAAAGATGGTGAAATGAAATTTAATTGAGGACTCTTAATAAGGTAGAAAAATTCCAATGTTGAGGTATGAGTACATTAGTATTCCAATGTTGTAGTATGACTACATTCAATTTTGTAATGAATGATGGAAATTATAGTTGAAAATTAGAGTAGAACATTGTCATTTTGAATTTGAATTATTTTTGGTTGTTGAGGCATTTTCAACTTGTTACAAACCATTTTGAATGTGTTGTAAGGCTTGCCAGGTGACATTATTTCTTTTGTTGTTAGCAGAAAAGAAGAAGGAAGAAATAAATTTCATTTGAAAATAATAGTCTGCGATTAGACGGTTTGATGCAACTTAGACGGTGTGAAGTAGAATGAGTACATTCAAATTTACTTGAATTTTTAATTTGGTTGTGATATTGGAACACAGATATTGTATATAACAGAAGACAAAGGAAGTGAGATGCAATTGAATGCATGCTTGGGCATTAGCTACAAAATGTCTTCATGGAAAATATTTCAATGTAGCATGGCACAAAAAATTTGATTTTTTGATAATGGAAGTGCATGAAATCTCCAAAACATATATATATATATATATATATATATATATATATATATATATATATATATAGACATTGTGTAATAAGCATATATGGTCTATATATGCATTGTGTAATAAGCATATATGGTCCATCTTGAAGATAGTGGAAGCAAGGACTATGGTACAATGTTCCTCTTTGGCCTTCATTCAAATTGACATGAACTTTTATGAACCAGTTGATTGAAGAAGTAAATTAAGTGCCTCAAGTTTTAGTGAGGCAGCTTCTCTTTTCTTCCATTAATTCGAGATGCAAGACTATGTTGTCTTCACTTAATGTGAATCTACCATGAGCTCGAAGGTCTCATAGCATGTAGACAGTACCTTGTTTTTTTTGAAGATATGTCTCATATGACATGTCTATTGGGCTAGGAAGTATATTGTGCAGACGAGGCTCTCTGATAATGCATTGTAAAGTTTGCTTGTCAATGGTGTGGATAATAGCATTGATGCGGTGTTGATATGTGAAAGGGTGTTTTGTACTACATTTAAGACAATCAACCATTCCATCTTTTATGAATGCATTTGCACCTGTAGGAGGGTTGCAAGATGCACAGACAGGCTCAAATGGTGTTGAATATGCATTTGCAATTGAAAGTGCACCTTCAACTTGTAGAGAGGTTACAACAGGGGGTAAGTTAAATAGTATATATACATGCATAAAAGTCTAAATGCTCTTGTGTATGAAGTTTGTAAATGAAGTTATATATATATATAAAAATTGTTGAACGTGTTATTTTTTCAAGATCTTCCACATCTTCTGCTTCAATGGCGTTATGAATGTTATTTTGTATTGCATAAAACCAGCACCTTGTACCTCTTGTACCAGTTTATATTTTTTTGAATAACACTAATGGGAATTTTGCTTGTGGTTTGTTGTTCCATTGAACTAAAGAAATGTTCATAGCTTTCGAACAATTGAAGATGCTACATAGAATATGAGAGTTGTTATGTAGTTGAATTAAATGAATATTAGAAAGTTAAAGATGGAGGAGTGAACATTGGGGGTCGTACCGTTGTCTTGTCATTGTCTGTGTCCTCATCCTTTATGTGCAATGTGTATTGCCAGCCGACTTTTCTTGTGAGGGTCACGACAGCTCCGATTGCTGCAATTGGGTACACATCCATGTTCTCTGCAAATTGTTTAATTGATGTGTGTGGTATGAAGTTGTATTCTTTACAAAATTTGGAAATGATCTTTCCTCACGAGGCTGATTCATCCCAGCGACATAATCCGATCACAATCTCCACGATCATAGTTGGTTTTCGGTAGAATTTTAAAACTTGTAATAGATATACCACTGCCAGGTAAGATCTTTCCTCATGCCTTTGTATAAGGTGTCCAGGAACAGTCAATGTATTTGTCATCATTACCATTCTCATCGTATCCTTATCAACCGCGAAAATTTTTCATTGATTTATTTACTTTATCAAATATGTGCTGGCAGAAAACCATGACATCTCCGATGAACAAGTCCCTAGTCCTATGACTATTCAAGTCCTCAATTGAGACAATATTTGGAGGTGTAAATTTGGGTCATTGAAAGGAGATTGGAAGAAAGAAGTTATATGAAGAACATCTTTTTCTTTTTTTCCTTAAATTTGAGAGTTGTACGTATCTATGTACATACCTTTCAATTCAATTGTTGCACATAAAGCGTGGTTGTCGCTTGAGAGGTTGCAATGTTAGTTGCATCAGTTAGAGGCAAGGGTATTTCAGGTAGTGATATTTCATTTTCACTAAACATAATAATTTGTGAATGGCATTAGTAGATGTTTCTCTTTTTGTTTTGCATGTATAAAGAAAGATAGTTTATGAATGTTGAAGGAAGATAATTTATGAATATTTACATTGGCAAGTGTTGTTGTTGTGGTGTTTGTGATGCCTAACTGCAAATGTTTTCTTGGCTTGTCCAGGTTCTCATGTATTGAAAATTGAAACATTGTGTATGAAACATGTAAGATAGAAGAAGTAGTTTCACCTCAATAAGACAATCCGGGTTGTAGATGAAGTGTGAATCTACATATGTATATAACTTATTAGGAAGAAGAAATTGGATGTGTTATTGTTATGACCATACCTTCTCTTTGAAGTTGTTCTTGGGTTTCTTCGATAATACGCTTGTAACTTCTTCCTGCGCATCCCTTGGTCTATTTATTTTTTATGTAAAAGGCGATATTCTATATTGCATCTTATGCAATATAGAATATAAGAATACGAAACATGGAAAAATAACAAATGAAAATTGGAATTGAACTTAATAAAATACAGTGAAGGTTGGAAATATGTACCGGTGTTTCCCATCCATGTTTGTAGTTCTTATTATCTTTTAAGCCACGGATAATTGGTTTGTTGTACTATACATTGAAGAAAACAATAAAGGAAAGTGAATAGATATGCAAGAAAATTGTAGGAAGATGCAAATGCATCGAAACTAGCGATGGATGTTTTCTATATTATAAAAACTAACATCGATGCTATACCAACCTTTTTTTGCAACTGTGACATTGTTTTCTTTTATGCGATGAGAAGGAAATGCAATTGCAAATGTGTAACAAATATATGGATATATGATTTAGCTCAAAATATGTAGTATGATTTATGTGTAGTTTACACTTCAAGTAGGAGACAAATTGTATCATGATCAGTCTAATATGTATTCAATGTATATATTATGGAGTTCTCATTCTTTGCATTTGACCAAATATGATCAATGAACGTTTTATGTGCATGGTTTGTTTTCCTAGAACATGTATTGCATTGTAAGTGCATGTAGTTTTCAATTTTTGTCTTTTTCATTACAGCGTGACATGTCAATGTTGAAGTCTCCTAAAATGACTAGGATTTCGTTTTGGTGAAAATGACATAATGCTTTGTGATGGTATTGAATATGCTGGACAAACTTGCATGCGGTGAAGCATAAATGTTGATTACTACAAGATGGGATCCGTGGAATGATACTTTAGCTATAAGGACCTCTACAGATTGGTCTTCATAGTGCATATGTTTCAGTATTGGGAGATGTTTTTTGAATAGTGTCATGACTCCATGTTTAGTGCAACTTGATATGCAAGTGAAGCTTGGAAATTGTTGATTTTGCAGAGATAATGTCATGTATGTTTCTTACAACATAAATATATCAGCTTACATTGTGTCATAGTCATTGAGTATGTCATTCATATGTGCATACAAGCTACGTGTGTTTAGCGTAAGAATTGAGATGGATTTGCTTGACTTTATGGACTCTAAATCATATGCCAAGTTCCACTTTGCAATGGTTCAGAGGCACTGCATCTCAGTATCAAATTTTTTTTTTACCTTGAAGTTATCCATTTTGAGAGGATGTAGCAAATAAAAAGACTCTATATTACACGGGATAAAGCTGTATATACCAATCCATGGATTAGTATCCCAGCAGGGTCGAATGCAACACTATCAAGTGTTAAACCACAGTGATCTATGTATTAATATCAAGAGTTTGATAGGAATTGTTTGGATCTTCAAATGGTTTGGATTTTTGTTGTTGATAGTGGTTTTTATATAATATGGGTATCCCTCTTTTGAAATTTCCATAATTTATACAAGTGTGCAAACTTGTTAGGTTGGGAATGTCCAATGTGTGGATCTTAGAACTTGATCCACAAGACATCAAGTTTGTCTTTTGTTGTGTAGGCTTTCACTATGTACCATATGCACCATTGACCAAGCCATCTTCTGAATCATAGTTACATGCATATATTTTAACAAGCATGTTTAATTTTATGACAAGTTTGGAAGGCAAAGTTGTTGTATGTTGATGGTATGGCACATTTCCATGGGTTTCTTCCTCCTCATCAATTGCATTGAGTAAGAGCTCGTTGAAAGGCATTAATGATAGCATATGTTTGTTATGTAGTGCGACATCTTTGTTTTGTAGAATAGAAGTAGGAAAGGTTGGATCATTTTAGACGGAGCGCGCCACAATTCATATTGATATATGGAAAATCATTGATTGTTTGACTATTTGTTCGCATCCTATTCAAAGTTGCAATAAATTTCTCATCACATTTAGCGCATTGTAGTATGTAGTTCATAGCACTTCACATTATCTTTCCAAAATTCATATGTTATTGTTTGCATGTTCATGGTAGGTTGTTGAAATATGAGAGTCTTGTATGGGTTGTGCTTGATAGAGATCACCACAAAAGACCATATCTATGTTTCCAAGAAAGTACTTTGTTGTATGTGTTTAATGTTTCTCGGTCTGTCCTTGTGTTGAATAGGAATAGAGCTTCCGATTAGAGAAGCTTCATCAATGAAGACAAGTTGTAGTTCTTGATAGAGATTAGACAACTTATCTAACATTTCTTTGTTAAGCGGAAGGAAATGGGACTTGTTGAATGGCATTAGCAATGCGAAGTGGATCGTTGTTCCACCTACATTATAAGCAACTTACACAATGTATGCAATTATCAATCCCTTTGGTTTCAGAGGGTCCATTGTATTATTATTGCATCATATATTACTATTATGAGCATTTGGAATAACATCTTTACTGTAAATGTTTTTCCTGTACCCGCCCCACCTGTGAGGAACACGTACAATGGCTCTTAGATGTTCATTGATTTCTTTAGAGAAATGTCTTTTGACAATTACTTGTTGTTCATTTATTTAACAATCTTCTAAGTCTATATGTGTGTTTTAGGAAAAATGGGTGAGCTGTGACTTGAAATCCTAGGTTAATTGTGTTTTTCATATTTGATTCTTGAGGGCATGTCAAGTCTTCTTGCAAGTCGTACTGCTTACAATGGACTTTAGTTGGTTCTTTTTATGTGAATGTATCATCAAAATCCATGGGGTTATTATGCAATTGTTCAATTGCATTTTCAAGGTTACTCCATGTTGGATTGATGTTGTATGTAAATTTAGCTTCATTGATTTGTATTGTGTTTGCATGGAAACTATAAGCATTCTTCCATGTAGGTAGGTCATGTTTTAATGTATCTTCATTTTTCCTCAAATGGCACATATAGCAATAACTTCTCTCTACAATAATTTTTATTGTCAATGTGTTTTGTTTATTTGATGAAGCATTATTACATTTGGTGTTTTCCTTTTTGATATGTGTGTACCATTTTTTTTGTACTTGAATACAAATTCAACAAGGCGGATGTTGGAAATAGTATGTGGCTACTGAATGTAGTAATCAACAATAGATTGTCACATTACATCTTCCGAACTATATGGCTCTTGTTGTAATAGAGGAAAGTGGCTTCAATATAAATGTTAAGTTTATCTGTGGGGATGTGTTTATAAATGCCACACTCTCTCTTGAGCTGGTGAGTGGTGAGAGAGCTATGTGGGTTGCTTGTTGAGTAGACATTTGTTAAAGATTAAGTAATGCATTTCCAAGTGTGTATCCTGTTGAATAACATTGATTTCCTCCTTTCTATGTTCTTTCTATTCTTGAAATGCATTTATCCTTAGATTTGTCAACTTTAGTCGTAGCATGAGCGCAATATATGATGTTGCAGTGTATGCATTGAGAACGTATTGTGCATCTTTATTTGCATTCCATAAGTTTGGCATGTCTTTTGCAAAGTTGTTGTTCCAAATATGTGAAATTTTTTTCATTGGGAAGATTATTGGTTGTTTCAGTTTACATTGTATTAGTTGAATGTACTGATATCATACTAGCTCCATTTCCACTAAGAGTCTTCAAAGGTCATTTATTTGTCATAGTTTTTTTGCTCTAAAAATGTGAACATGGACCTTGACTTGTCGACGAGATCTTTATCTAGTGAGCTTATTGGTTCGATCACTGTTGTGTTTTTCATTGGTGTCATAGGGAAGTTGTATCTACAAAGGGAATTCCTTCGTTTCTTGCAGCTTTTTGTATGGTAATGCCTATGGAATTTAGCAAAAGCTGAATCCAAATTAGTGCATTGGCCATGTTATGTATTTGTCAAGAATTTTCAATTTAGAGGTTGTTGTCCCTTCCATATATTGGGTCATATTCTATCCATAGAAGTCCATGTTCATGCTCGCTTCATCTATTTTGGAACTTAGTTACGAAGTAGTATTCAACTACTTTTCCAAAAAATGTTTGGTCATGACATATCAAATGCTTTAGAGCATTGATTCTATGTCTATAGTAGCGAGTACATGTGACTGGTTCTTTTCTTATGAGGTATTCAATGTCAATGTCTTCCAATGTTTGAGTGTACTTTTGCTTTCCCCTGTTTGTATACAACTCAATCAATGTAGAGACTAATGGAGTCCATTGATGCTTTGCGCTTGTGAATGTGACAAAAAGGTTGGTGGCCCTAATTGTCGTATCATTCTTGAATATGTTTTTGTGTTGGCTAAGGTAATCGAGGAGAAATCGCGGATGTTTTTTGAAGTTAGAAAATACATGTATTCAATATCAGATTTGAGTATTTTTCCAAGTTTGGTTTGTACTTGGCATCTCTTGCTAATGGTGTTCTTCCTCTTAGTTGTCCCTTATTCGTATCTAGATGCAAGAGAGTACTTTTTCAATAAGTATTAGCATTGTTTTGAAAAAAACAAATATGTTGTGTGATATGAGAAATCACAGCTAGCATGTAGCAATTCCCATTTCACTATTTCTAGGTAACTAAATCTCTTTACAATGCCATCGTCACGTGGATCACCATAGAATAAAGTTGGGAAGTTCATTTCTTAAAATTTGTCCTTGAAAGAAAATGCAAGTGGAAGTTTCCCTTGAAGGTGCAACTTTGATGAGCTTGTCTTGCAAGTCGTAAATGAGTTGTGATTCTATGAATCCATGCACTAATGTTTCAATTGGTTTTCGATGCTCGATTCAATATCCATATCACTTCCATCATCAGAATTTTCATTGTCTATACAAGTGTCATTGTATTGTTCGAGGACAACCTCCATTGCTTGTTTATAGAGATGTTTTTCATCCTTATACAAAGATCTGGAACATAATTCTTTAAGTGCTCTCATGACAATGTTGACACGTACTTTTCCATTTTGGTATGCATTCTTGTAGTGCAAAGCGTCTTTTTAATGCAACTACAATTGTAAGTGTGTCATCTATGAAAGATTGTGGCAAGGCTTTTGCACAACATCCATTTGCATGGGGACATTGATAGTGATCACATCAAGCCCATTTGGGATGGCTTGTAACCCCATTTACTAATTTGTGCAAATGCAATTCTGAGTGATACAAATCTCTCTTCAAGTTATGAAAGTTCCTTTACCAGCAGTAGCGTATTCACGTCTTGTTCGGTGTTGCAAATTTTTCAGTGATTTTTCCATTTTCAATAGCTCTCTTGCAAGGAAGGCATATCTTCTCACTAGAAAATCTTTTTTAGTTGTTGTTAAGATCAGATATTCTTCTTGTAAGTGTTTAGAGTGAAACACATTTAAAGAATTTTTTGTGAAATGTAGTTGCTCATAAAATGCATGTGTTTTTAGGTGTGTCCTGTGGTTGCTTTAGATATCTTTGTTGTGAAGCATTCTTTGGTACATGTGCATGCATAGTAGATGTATTCTTACTGCTTTCATGTGTTCAATATCTTTAAAGGAAGGTGTATGTTCCAGCGTATGGGATATGTTAAGCGTGTTCTTTTGTTTAGAGGCATTGTTGGGTCAATGGGATTTGTATGTTGTTCATATACATGTCTTTTTAGGCCATGTATGATGGGGAATTTGTCGTCACATTTGTTGTTTTTCACGGATCATTTGTTTAACCTTGCGACAAGAAAGTTCATGTTTTTGAATAGCAATAGTATTGATTTTTATGGCAAACCATATTGGAGGTGGGAGTATCTTGGAAGGATAAAATTTCACTTCCCATGTAAAGAATATATATGTTCTTGTTTGTCCGAGGTGTATTCAAGGGGCAATGCAACATTGGTCATAGCTTGTGTAACTGACACACCTGTAACTGGAGGAGGGTCAATCACATGTGTGTTGTCTACATCCATTGTAGTTTGGGAGCAATGTCCGGTGCATATACTGTTTGGGTTTTCTCTTATTAGCGGTTCATAGTGAACATGAAATGTATCTGTTTCAAACGATAACAAATACACTATTTCATCACAGCTTGAGCGAGCAATGTAGTGGGTTACAATGTTATTGCAATGAGAGGACCATACTTGGAGATTTACATTGAAAATGAATGATATCCATTGTAAATAGAATGGGCCACCCTCTATTTTCCCCTTATGATATGGCATTTCCATTTTGACAAGATACTCTTGCCGGTTATTGGTCATTTCTGAACTATGTATGGAATTACATGACAAGTGTCAATGCAAGCAATGAAATGCATTGGGGTCACTACTTTTAATTGCATTTTAGAATGATTGCACAATATAAAGTCTCAAAGATTGTACATTGAAGTCTGTTGCTATCAAGTAACAAATTGCTACAAACAAACTATCCCAACAACTAGATGTGTTGGGTATTACTCTTTTTAATCCATGGGAATGCATCATATGCATGATAGAATTCCAATGGCATTCAAGGTTATTGCAAATTTGGGATAGATAATTATTAGGTTCTTCAAAGTTGAAGGAAGATAGTTTTTTGTAAAGCAAACAATGGTTCATAATGATCACAAACAGGGTTTGCATCGTGGAGCAAGATGCAATACGGTTCTTTATTTGCATCTTTGTTGAAATAAAGATACCTTGTTTTCCTTGTTAGTGACCAAATAGCAACGGGTATGTTCAACCATTTTGCTAGCCATGCATTGTCACGAGAATGTGTGTCTCCCTAGAGTCCTCTACATTTTTGTTTATATTTAGATTTGGAGATGTAGATAGTCTCATTCTAGAAATATATGTGTGTACATTGTCGACTCCATACAATTGGTATAGAAATCAGTTGCTAGCTCATACTCATACGATTGAAATGCCTCTAGGTCACCATTTTGTAAACAAGCTAAGAAATGATCTATTAATCCATTTCTCAATTCAATCGAGGAGTAACAAAAGTGCAATAGCACATGAAATGCATCAAATAAACAATCCATGGGAATATATGAAAAGGCATCAATCTAAAGAGACCATTTATTTGCAGGACATGATCAATGTTACTATGTGGAATGTACTACTCTTTACCTTGATAGCTTTCAACATCAACTATTTTTGACATTTTTAATATATGGTACTCAAAATAGACTCCACTTTTGTTTATGATATTAGAGAAGTTCAAAATAAAAGGGAAAGAAAAGCTCATAATAACATACCTTAACTTTGTTATGTGAACCTTGTTTTTTTTTATTGTATAACTTGCTCTTGAAAAGGGTTTTGATCAACATAACTTGTTGTTGGAAAAGCAAGATTTGGACATTGAGAACTGAGTCAAGTCTAACAACCATTCAAGTTTTCACCTTTTCATTGATTATAATCTATTTAGCAGCGACACAAAATTAAATGAATCAAAGAAAATAACATAAGACAACAAGTGATAAACATGTTCAAGAAGAAATGAAGAGAGATTATTGGAGCAATCTTGAAAAGACACACACAAAAAAAGTAGCCAATGGATAGCATAGACAAAATAATCTATATTTTTTAGGGGCTAGAGTTACAGATTGTACAGACAAGGCAGAGCAGTGTTGACAATGCATTTGTTGATGTCAGTGCATCTTCAAGGTATATATTAAGTTGTTGGTTCATTGTCAAGTTATATATAAATTACAAGATAGAGAAAGATAAACATTAGATATACATGTATAAATTTCTTCAACTTCATAAGTATGTAGATACACCCATATACTGAAGTGTCAAGAAGGAGAAGGGAAGAGTATTAATTTAGAAACATGATGGCTTTCCACATTGTTGAAAATTTTCATGATGAGTGTTGATGTTGTAGTGGATATCTTCTTTGTTCCAAACTACAAACATGGTTGTTAACTTGCAAGTTTGGAGGTTGATAGATTGGAAGTCTTCATGTTATTGCTCCATCCACATAAAAGTATCTCTATGAATGCATATTTTATAAATGCATATGGCCCTATAGTAGAGTTACAAAATGCATGAACTTCTTTGAACGATATTTAATATGCATTTGTTGTTGTCATTTCTTTGTCAACTTGTATATACATTACAAAATGGAGTAAACTACAGAATATACATACATGTAGATTGTGAATTTGATGATCATATATAGTTATGAACATATACCAAATGGTCAAGGGAAATTTTGCAAGAGTAGTTTGAAGGAGGGTGGTTGCCCCTGCCTTCGAGCAATGATCTCGTCATAACTATGTGCACCACAATGGTTTTCTTCTTCTTCCCAAAAATTTGAAGTGTATTGCCAAGTGAACTTGTTTTGGATGCAATACTCTCCAACCACTTTCTTGGGGTCATGCCTCCTAAAGCGTTCTTCTCCAAAGCCATATGATAACAATGTATTCACTTCATCTTTAGCTTGCTTGATACTAGCAAAGAGTATGATCCAATCGACAATGGAAGTGACGGCCATATATATCTTTCTTGTTGCGATAAAGTGCCGCCCCAACTCCATGGAAAATCGTTTGGTAAGCAAGTTCTTGAAACACCAATTTATGGGGACTAATCTTGGGAGCAGATGGGGAGTTTTGGTAGCTCCATATATTCTGATTTAAGTACCATGTTGCATTACATACTAGTCTCCAATATTTTTTATTATTGAGGTGCACCTTCTACATCATACATGGTCTTGAACTACAGAAAGTGAATTCATACAGAGGTGGGAAGAGGTGGTTGCATATCTTGTGGTATTATGTCCTATGCTTATGTTCTTAGAGGACTTTGCAATAGATGTGTATTAATGGGTCTATTGGTTGCCATGCCCAACCCATCTTAGGGGTATTGATGTGCTACACATGATGTCAGTAGATATGATGACATGTGAAAGGTTGGAAATGTTTTGGGCTCAATGTTCTTAACAAATGCAATAGCTTCTGCAATTTTTTTTGATAAGATATCAGCCCAATTGAATTTCATCCCTTCATTTGCGCAGTAATAGATAAGGGGCATTAGTGAGGAAGTCAATTTGGAAGAATCTTTCTTTCCATACAATCTGCAAAGCATTGCCACAATGTATTGGTAGGGCTCTTTTTAGTCCAGTAGTTGGATAGTTTCTAGAGTGGTTGTGCTTGAAAGCTACATCTGCCTTGCACCAGATTTGGAAAAGGTCATTGGCTTTGTATGGGAACCTATAGAGAAGTTCAACATATAGCTTTTGGGTTCCATTTTCCGTAGTATGTTGGCTAGATGGGATGCACGGAAGGATGCTATAGGCTCTCCCTCGGCATTGAGTATGTATCATTTTCTTGAGGTCCACGTATACGATAATCCATGAAATTACATCACTGAAGGAGGCTGAAGGATGAAGAACGCCACCACAGTGTAGTTGATCTCTGAATATTCTTGAAGATTCAGAGTTCATCTTGGTCTTCAACATTAACGGGAAATTCTTGAATTTTAAACATCTTGAAGACGTCAACCCATTTGAGTGGATCTTGTCCTTTTTTGAGGAGACATGTTGTATCACCATAGAATGGACTTGGGCAATCAAGTGCTTTCTTTGGTTCGATTGGCCTCCTATGCGATGGCATCTTTGAAGGTGAAACATAGCCATAATCAGTGCATAAAACCAATAAACAAGATGCAAAAAAAGTATGTAGGAAACAATACGTATATGTTCAAAATAAGTTCAATATTTTTTCTAAATTTGATATGGGTATGAGAACACCCGATAGTTGCATAAGCACATTATGGAAAACTGTATAGATATAATTTATTTTATTTTTTATATTTCAAATATGGAAGAAGACTGGTTCTAAGAGATGTGGGTCATGGTTGGTTAAATGAAATGGGGTTATGAGTACTAGAGCACATTTCCAACCTATATTTAAAATAGCAGTTGAAAAATTAGCTAAGAAAATAAGAGCTTTAAAGATGGCAAGAACAAATTACAGGATAAAATGCCCCCAATGAAGGGCATTTTATCACTTCAATTTGTTCATGCTTGTACTACTACTTGATTAATAAACTAATAAACTTATGAATCAATCATTTAAACCCAATTATAGCATACATTTCAAAATGAAATGGATAAGAATGCTTATAGATAAATTACATTAAAATATTATTTTTTTATTAATATTTTTTAAATGATAAATGTTAATTTAAGTATTGAAAAAAGTAATTACACATTTATAAATAAATATTCATAAATATATTTAATTTCTATTTTTCCATATATGATTTCAAAGTTTAAAATACAAAAGAAATATGTTTGATTTGAAAGTTTAAAAATACAAAAGAGAGTAATACATTGGTGAAAGCATTACACCCATCTGAAATTATAAAAATGTTAAAAATGTCTTTTTAATAGTGAGATGTAAAAGATATTAAAAATGCCTTTTTAAGGTTGAAAGTTGTTAGGAATAGTAATGTTTTGGACTAAGTGAGTTGGGTTTTGGAATGGTGGTGAGAGAGATGGTTCTGAGAGTTGGGCATGAGTACAAAAGTATTTGTTTAACAGAGAGTAGTGTGATTTATCACTGACAGTGCATGGCCATAAACCAAGTGAGATGGACAGTGAAACAAAAAACATTACATCAGAAAACCTTGTCCTTATTTTTGCAACATGGACATTTGTGTCTGCTCAAACATGAGGCATTTTAGTTGGTGAAGATTGACATGCCTTCCAGACCACCATTAGTATATTAATACATAATTAATGTATTAATTAGGTAATACATTAATATTATATTAATGTATATAAATTAATAGGATCTATTAATGTAATGTATTACATTAATACAATAAATAATAATGTATAAATGTAATCTCTATAAATTAAAAATTATTATGTTTACATTAGTGTATAATGTAGTTGATTGATACATTATACATTAATGTATTATTAGTGTACATTAAAAATATTAATAGAGTAATAAAATGTACATTAATGATGTAATGATACATTGATGTATTGTATTAATGTAATGTATAAATTTAAATATTAATTTATATTAATATATAAAGAAGTAACTAGCGATAGAATAATAATGTAATGTATTAATAAAAATAATAAACCTAGTTTAAATATTACTATAGTAGAATTAGTATATATATTATGATTTAATATACTTAGTTTTTTGTAATTGCATTCCTAGTATGCTATTTACATTATTAAAATTTATTAATATGCTTATGTATATATTAATTAATACATTAATACAATAAATATAATAGTAATAATGTATTTACAAATAATAGTAAACCGCGAAGATATAAATATTTATATTTATATTAAAACATAAATATTGATATTAAAACATTAATATTGATATTAAAACATTAATATTAGAATTAATACATTAAAAGTATCAATAAATTATTAAGAATATTAATACTGTAATGATACATCGATTAAAATTAATTAGTTAATACATTAATAATGTAACATATAATGTAAAATATTTGATAGTGTACATCAAATACATTATTAACGTCAATGTATTAATTAATGTATTAATACATATTAATACATTAAGTAACATAAATTATTAATTAATACATTAAAGTAACGGTAGAAATTATTAGTGGTTCATGCGATTAATTAGTTTATGCATTTAATACATTATTAATGTAATAATGTATTTATTAATATTAATAATACACTAAAATATTAATATTACTTTTAAAAAAAAAATATTGATGTAAAAATAATTTTAAAGAATTGATATATTAAAAAGGTATCAATACTTTGGTAATACATTATTAAAGTATTAATACCTTAATAAATACATTATTAAAGTAATAATACATTAATACATTATTAAGATATTAATACGATGGCATAATAATTTACAATGATGTGTTTGAGTATGGTTGGCCATGTTGATGGCTAACTTTGGTAAAACTTTGTTGACTTTGGGAAGGAAGGTTCACTATGTTTGACATGGTTAATTATGGTTGGCCATGACCATGAAATTTGAACTTCCATAGACCTTCATTGTGGTTAACTTCTATAGACCTTCACTATGGTTGACATTTACTATGGATGAACTTCATTATTGTTGAATTTGGTTGACCATGACCATAGTTGACTCCAGTTGACCATGGTTGACAATGGTTAACCATGTTTGGAAGTGGTTTGTCCATAAGGTGTCATGGTTAATCATGACCATAGTTGATCAAGACTACGGATGGCATTCATATAGTGAAATTTGGAAGTTTTTTGTCACATTATGATAGCTTATGATATTCTCGTAACATTGTGACAATGAAGCGATGTTGATGACATTGTGATGGCGAGGCTATGTTCATCGGTTAGGCGATAAGATATTTGCATCATGATATGATGACAGAATATTTGCATCACATTCCAATAACAGGGCTATGTTCATCACACATTGCGGCGACATTATATTTTTTGTCACATATTGATGAGGGATGGCGATATTGGGATGAGGGTTTTATGTTCATCACATTACAATTGGCGAGGTCATTTAAGTAAATATTAGCAATGTGATGAACACAAATTTCCATATGTTCATTGTAGAAATTTGTTGACTTTGGTAAGGAAGGTTCACTATGGTTGACATGGTTAATTATGGTTGACCATGGTGATGGTTAACTTCCATAAACCTTCACCGTGGTTAACTTTTATAGACCTTCACTATTGTAGCGTTCACTATGGATGCCCTTCACTATTGTTGACCTTGGTTGACCATGACCATGGTTGGCCGTAGTTGGATATGGTTGACAATGGTTAACCAAATTTGATAGTTATATTCCATAGGTGACCATGGTTGGCAATGACCATAGTTGACCAAGACAATGGGGTGATGTTCATCACAGAGTAATGACATGACAAGACATTGTTTTTCACATTATGAAGATGGGATATTTGTGTGTCACGGATGGTGGGAATATTTTCATCACATTGGAATGACGGGTTTGTTCATCGCAATGCAACAATATGGTTATTTTCATCACATTAAGATGATGAGGTCTATTTATATTCATCACATTGTGATGACAGGTCTATGTTCAACACATTTAGACAATGTGGATTATGTTCCGTAATTGTGACAATATGGTTATGACAAGACATGCTCATCCATTGTGAAAATATTCATTATGTTCCATGTTCTTCACATCCCATGATAATATATGGATTTATTTTGTCACATTGTGACAATATGGTTATGAAACCATGTTCAACCATTGTCAACCATGACCAACCATAGTCAACCATGGTCATGGTCGAAATCATCACATTATCCAATATGAGTTATGGCCAATGCATTGTCAACCATAGTCATCCATGGTCAATGGTCATGGTCAATACCATTGTGTTCATCACATTGTGACAATGGATATGGCTAATGTTCCAACAATCATATTCGAAACCATTGCCAACCATGGTCATGGTCAATCAAGTTCAACCATATTTATGTTGATCACATTGCAACAATATGGTTATATTCCTCACATCGTATGTTGTAGGCTAGTTTTGTATGTCATTTTTTCACGTTGGTGATGGGATATTGTCGCTGACGGTGGGATATGTTCATCACATTAGGATGACAAGAGTTTTTCTTCATCACATTGCAACAATATGGTTATTTTCATCACATTGTGATGTCGACGTTATGTTCATCACATTGTTGTGACAATAATGGTTGTGGCGGTCGTATTGCGTCACATTGTGTATACGCCCATATTCATCAAATTGCGACGATATGGTTTTGACAAGACATGCTCGTCACATTTCGAAAAATATTGTTATGGCCACTCATGTGCTTCACATCGCCACAATATGATAGGTATTCGTCGCATTGTGACAATATGGTTATGGCCAACCATGTTCAGCCATTGTCAACCATGGTCAACCATAGTCCAACTTTGGTCATGGTCAATCAAGGTCAAACATATTTATGTTCTTCACATCGCGACAATATGGTTATGTTTGTCACATGTGATGAACATAAACAAACATAGTAATGTCGCTATGTTCATCACATTGCAACAATATGGTTATATTCGTCACATCGTATGTTCATTATATAAGGATGGGTTAGTCACATTGCGATAATATGGTTATGTTCATCACATTGCAAGGAGGAGAGGGATAAGTTGCTGAATTACGGCGACAAGATATTTGCATCAGAATATGATGATAGGATATTTGCATCACATTACAATGATGGGGCTACGTTCATCACATTGTGGCGACAATATATTGTTTGTCACATATTGGCGATGATGGGGATAATGCAATGAGGGGTTTATGTTCATCACATTGCAACAATATCACAATGTTTGCAATGCATTGTGATAATGTGTTTATGGCAAGTCATGCTCATGGCATTGCTTAACAATATGGTTATGTTTGTCACATTTAGACATATATTGTTTCACATTAAAATGTGAAGGAAATGTTTTAATATTATTGATGATAGGAGATGTGTGACTACATTGTGACGTCTTTTGATGTTCATCTCATTGCAATGACATGCCTATGTTCATCAGATTGTGACATTTGTATGCAGGTAGATTTCAACATTACTATGTTTGTGAGATTGTGGCGTTAATATCTTGATCGCATTACAGCGTTATATGTTTGTCCCTTATTGTGACATTACTATATTTGATACATTGCAACATTACTATGTTTGATACATTTGTGGCGTTAGGAAATGAACTGCAATGACATGCCTATGTTCATCAAATTGTGACATTTGTATGCCTGGTAGATTTCAACATTACTATGTTTGTGAGATTGTGACGTTAATATCTTGATCGCATTGCAACGTTATATGTTTGTCCCTTATTGTGACATTACTATATTTGATACATTGCAACATTACTATGTTTGATACATTGTGACGTTAGGAAATGTTTTTCACTTTGCGATGTTAGGAAATGTTTGTCACAATGCGACGTTAGGAAATGTTTGTCACAATGCGACGTTAGGAAATGTTTCTCACATTGCGATGTTAGGAAAATTTTGTCACATTACGACATTAGGAAATGTTTGTTTCCCACATTATGGCGAAGGGTTTTTGTTTCTCAGATTATGGTGTCAGAATAGGTTTGTCACAGTTCGAAAGTGGGTTGTGTTCGTGACATTGTGACGTCGGGAAATGTTTCTCTCATTTCAATATTGTTTTATTTTTGTCACATTGACACACTGGGTTGCATACATCACATTGCGACGATGTGTTGTTTTCGTCCCATTGGAACATTTAGAAATGCCTATCATAATGTGATGCCATGACGTGTGCACCACATTGCAACGTGAAGATATATTCGTCGCGTTGCGATGATATACCTATGTTTGTTACATTGCGATGTCCATTTATGTTTGTCAA
>SNQJ01S0147565.1:0-10145 GCA_010110895.2 Picea sitchensis
CAAACTTAGACATCCCCGATGGAACATACAAAAGGACCTCTGACAGAAAACCAAAACTGAACTCTAAAACCTGGATCAACTTGCCACAGATTGTTTCTCATTCGACTCTGCACAATAGCCTTTATCAATCATGAAAATTAATTCACAATCAAACAAGTCTACAAAGACTATCAAAGATAGATCAACACCTCTGAAGAACAAGTGTCTAAATGATTTGATTCATCCCTGAATATTGTTGTCTACAATAAGACCCTGCTATCGTAAAAGAGAATTAGGCTGTGATGAATATATGAATGAATGAAAACTGAACTATCTCAACACAAACTCAAAGATCAAACCTTAGCATGCTTCTGCTTCTATCCTCCTCTTCTATTAGGCCCATCATTTAAATGCAATGACATTCATTGAACATATATGGCAATAACCAAAAATAATCAAGACCGAAATGAAACACTCAAATTGAAAATTAAACATACAACCCACAGTCACCATTTAGACACATATTATGCACAGGATAATTCGCCCAGGCAATGTAACTCTACCAATGTAAAGAAAAAAAAAATCAATGTGGATTAAAGAGATGGGCCATCCATCCAACATGATGAGGTCTTAACAAAAAACCTATCTCAATCAATTGACCAGGATGCAAAAAAATGTACTCAAAACTCTGTGAGTATCTCTGACTGTGAGTACTCAAGCCTTCTACGTTATATATAGTGCGCAACCAACAAAACCCTATGTTGCAACAATTTCAAATTAACAAAACAAACCCACAGTCACGGTAACAAATCAACATTTCATGCCGAGCGATTGATTGAATATAACATTGCTTTGATTTAGTCACACTGTGATTGAAAATGATGGGCAAAATCAACCTTATACAATCAACCAAGCATAAGGATGCAGTGGATATACTCTTTACAGTCATCCAGTTCAATAGTCATTCAGCCCCAAAGAAAACCACAGTTACCACGACCATTATTTATTTTGTAAACACACAACGCGACATGAGAAACGTCAAGCATTTTCACCAATGCTATCTAAACATTCAAATAATCATTAGTGCAAAAACTAGTGACTATGTATCTACCAAAGAACTCGTCATTGTCTTAAAAAAATCAACCACCTAACAAGTTGTAGCAATAATGCATACCCACGCATCTAATCAAATCGGGGCAGAGACCCTTTCCATTAACAACATTGAGATATCGACATAAGGAGAGTAACTATGTGCTTTGAAAGTGTGACTGGTAATGTAGGGTTTACCACTATTATAACCGAGCCAGTGACTATGTACCAACCAACAAGACTGTCATACAACCAACTGAGCGAACATGTTCTCAAAATAGTCAACAATTATTGATCAAAATCTGGACCAGGGGTCAAAATTTAGCCCAAAAATAAACGTTCTCAGAATTGCCTCAAATCGGACATGAGCGTATCCCTCGTCGTCACGAACCCAACGCAACTTGTTTCGTCTCAAACGGACATCGGGAGCGAGAGATATCGTGATCTGTTCGGAATGTCAAATAGGGAAAAAAAGGGACGCTCACTGGGCATTCCGTACAGTCCGTACAGGCTGACATGGCAGAGTCCGTACATGCTGACATGGTGACAGTACGGTGACATGGCACCTGCTGACATGGCGGTTTGTAATTAGCTAACAATTGGGCGAATGTTATTGCGACACGTGGCATCATTTGGGCGAATGGTAAGGTGCCACGTGGCCCAATCATGGGCTGCCACGTGGCACTCCGTTATTGGCAATTGGTTATTGGTTCGTTTATGCAAAATTTTATGAGTCCACGGGAGTTGAACCCTGGACCTCCTCCCACCATGAACGTTTTAACAAAGTACAACCAACCAATGCGCCAAGCTTTGTTTCTTGGCGCCAATATATTTAAATTAAAGCTTTTATATATTGGCGCGGGGGGGGGTCGGGTCGGGGCTAAGCCCCGACCCATGGTTATATAGCATTTAACATATGACCATGCCATATGTGGAATAGTGAGCGCATTTTTTATATGGTTTGAAACGGCATAGCCCATGGCTATATGCATAAACCCATGCGACCTCAACCAAAGTGCGCGGTTGGAACGGTTGGCCCGTTTGGCCCTTTTTCTTATAGCACGAGGTCCTATGGCCCATATGTCCAGGTGCCTAGGAGGTTAGGGGCTGGCGCACCCTTAACCATCCTATGGTTTGCACCATTGGCGCGGTTGCACCCGGTTCCGGGTTTTTACGCCTTAAATGGCGTGTGTGCCAGGTTCAATGAAGAGGGGTACGTTTTGTAGATGCAGAGACAACAAGCTTGAAGGAGGAAAATGGAGGAGGCCTAACTTCTTCATCTTTTGGCCGATTGAGGTGCCGTAAAAGCCCAGCTAGGGGTTTTTGGATGTCCTAAATCCATTGGCACTGTTATCAAGGCCATTTGAAGACTTCTTCTGCAATTTTTTCACCATTGAAGTTTCAGCAAGCTCTAGGGAGCTTGAAGCCCTCATTGATCGAGGACATGGTTTGGTGAGCCTATGTTTGTTTTATGTGATTGAATAATCATTTTTGGTTAATTGTTATGCTCTGAACACATTGGGATAGGTTTCAGAGGCTTTTGAGGACGTTTATAGGTGTTTTTTCCAAAGAGAAGCTCAGGGAAGCTTATGGCCACATGTAGAAGAGGTCATGCCCGGATGAGCCATGATCCGTTTTCAGAGTTCTATTAGTCATTTTTGGATTTTTTATGTGTTTTGATCTCAATGGTATAGTCTGTTTTTCCATTGGAGTTGAGTAACATCTTTTAAAAGAACTTTTGACAAATTAATCCCAGAGAGCCAAGTCCATTGATGGAGGCTCAAGGAGATGTAGCCCGGAGGGGGGTGAACTCCTTTATCATCTTGTTCTTGTTGTGAGTTTGATGGTTTATTTTCTGCAAGTTGTGTTGTGGTGTATTTGTTTAAAGTACATATTTAACCATCTAAAGGAACAATTCCTCTACATAAACATTTACAGAAGATACATAAGTTGGTACATAATTTTATCTTGCATATTTTTAACACATGAAGCAAGGTCACATGAAAGTTTATTTTTATGAAGTAGAGGGTGTAGCACTGCTCAAATCAACCTTCTATTTTGGATGTGAATGTGGTATTAGAGCATAGTTTTTGCTCATGTGTTTTCCATTGATAACTAGAGATTTAGATGTTGGTATTGTGCAAGTTTTTTTGAAGTTGGATATCTTCCAAGGATGGAGAAAGCTTCAAACATTGATAGTTCTTATACATCTTCATTATCTAAATTCTTTGACGAAGAAGAGATTCTAACTATAGAGGATTTGATGAAAGAGATGTGTGAAGATAGAAATGTGAGAATTTCCCTTGAAGAGTAGTTGATAGCCATGAAGGAGGAGAAAGACCAACTTCTTGAAAGGTTGCATGAGATGGAGATTCAACTCCATGGAGACGAAACCCTTACCAATTACATGCATGAACATAAGTTATGCAATGTTATTTTATCTTCCTAATTCCTCTCAAGATGAATGTTTTGGTGGTTTTGAAGATCACACAAGAATAGGTCCAAGTTATTATTAAAATGGGCTATGAAGGTAAAAGTTAGGCAAATGCACAAAGGCATTGTTGAGCCTATTGTTGTTGAAGAAAGACCAGATGTGGTCTTGGATATGACGAAAAGATGGAACATATTCAAAGTCGAGGAGACAAAGGGAAAAAGTTCCAAGCATAAATTTTGTTTGATTCACCTCCTCAAGAAGGCTTTAAGGTGAAAGTTCAAGAACTTGTATTGAAAGTTCAATCCCTCCAACGTACAAGGCTTGTGTTCAAGATGAATCTGAATGTATGAAACGAAAAAGTTGTGACGATTGATGAGGACAGAACATTGTTGATGGTCTTCCAAAGGGAGGCTTGTAACTCTTTTGATTCACCTCCTCAAAGAGGCGATAAGGGTGAATATTCAAGGTATAATTCTGCTTATCATTGATTTGCTTTTGATTATGTTGGTATGATAAATTTATATGTAAAAATGGAAGAATCCATGTACATATTGTGATTTGTATAACCATCATGTTTCAAAATGTTGGAAAGATTAACCACTTTCAGGAAAATTTCTAAGCAAGAACAGCGTGAAAGGAGGGATGCAAAATATTTGCACTCATTGTGAAGCCAGAGGTCATCTCATGACCAATGTTGGGCGTTGCATCCAACCACTCATCCAAATCACAAAGCGGTTGGATACTGCAAAGAGTTTGGTGAGAATGGAAGAGATTCCAAATAATCCTTGATGTGAGTCAAGATGATTCACAAAGAGGAACCCCGATTTTTAAGAAGAATCCAACATTGGCAGTAAGAAATGGTTGGATTTCTTAAGCAAGTAGCGCTTGCATTTTCATTTGTAAATGCACTTTTCATTATGTGTGCATTTATGGGAAGCATGATAAGTTGCAGTGGTTTATCACAACTTGCATGATGCAAGTTGCATGTCAATGCAATTCATTTAAAAGCATTCTTGTTCTTGCACAACTTCACCAGGAGGATGAAAAAGATGGATATGATGTTCACTTGTTACAACCATTTATCTTTCAGTTCAGCTCTTATGTACCAACATATTTTGGGTTTATACGCTTTGTTTGCTCTTTGGAAGGATATTTGAAGAGTCATGCACATGCATTTTGTTTTTATGTATGTATGAAAAGCGATTGAACACGGTGATGGTTCATCATGAAGGACTTCGTGATTGTAACATGATTGTGTATCATGTTTGTCGATATCATTTTGGAAGGTTGATGAGTCTCAAATGGTGTTGATGATTTTCTAACGAATATGTTGTGTCGATCATGTTTTTCAGCTTGTGTTTAGTCGATGGTGTTTTGTTGACTTGTAAGTTGATTTTTGAGTACACCATGATGCAGGAAAATGCCATGTGTTTTGATGAAGTACAGGATGTGACAAAGACTTTGTTAGCATCATTTTTGATCTTGTATAATTTGTTTTCAAAGATTAGTGGTTTCTTAGCTTGTGACAAGATATCGCTGGAAAGTTTTGCAGCCATTGGAGATCTAATTGTGTTGACGTTAAAGAGTTCAAAAAAGGGACTTGATTCTCAGTCGGAAGGCTGGTAGTCTTCCAAGAACAAACAAAACAGTGGGTCAACAACAGCCAAACAACAGTGGTTGAGGGACATAACCAATTACAGTGCAAGGCATGTCAAGATATTCAGGTGATTGTCAAAAATATTTTGATATAAATTGAAAGCGGATAGATAATCGTAGATTTGTGGAGTCCAAATCGCTGGGTGGAGTGTGATCAAATTCTGGACTAGGGGTCAAATTTTGGCTAAAAAATAAACGTTCTTGGAATTGCCTCAAATCGGACATGGTATCCCTGCGTCGTCATGAACCGCGCGAAACTCGTTTCATCTCAAAGCGGACATCGGGGTAGGAGATATCCGCGATGTTCGGATATCAAAGCCAATTAAAAAGGGCCGGTATTTGGGCATTCCGTCACGGTCAGGTATAGGATGACATGTTGATCCGTTACATCGCGGCGTGGAGGCCGATACGGTGACATGGAACTTCTTGGCAGTAAGCGGTTTTATGATGAAGTACGTAATTGGGTAGATATTATTGCGTGCATTAGCATCATTTAGGCGAATGGTAAGGTGCCACGTGGCCCCAATCATGGTACCATGTAGCACCCGGATCAATAATGGCAATTGGTTATTGGTTCGTTTATGCAAAATTTTATGAGTCCAAGGGAGTTGAACCCTGGACCTCCTCCCACAGTGCAAGCTTTAACAAAGTACAATAATAGCGTAAGCTTTGTTTCTTTGTATATGTATGTAGAAAATTTATTTTAAATTAAAGCTTTTATATATTATTGCAGAAGTGAGGGGCCGGGGAATAGCCGACCGATGATGTTTTATATAACATTTAAAGATCACGACCATACCATATGTGGAATAGATGCGCATTTTTATATAGTTTGAAGCAGGATTAGCCATGGCTATATGCATAAATATGCGACCTCAACAAAGTCGCGGTTCAGGGCTATATGCATAAACCCATGCGACCTCAACCAAAGTGCGCGGTTGGAACGGTTGGCCCGTTTGGCCCTTTTTGTTATAGCGCGAGGTCCTATGGCCCATATGTCCAGGTGCCTAGGCGGTTAGGGGCTGGCGCGCCCTTAACCGTCCTACGGTTTGCATCGTTGGCGCGGTTGCGCCCGGTTCCGGGTTTTTGCGCCTTAAATGGCGTGTGTGCCAGGTTCAATGAAGAGGGGTACGTTTTGTAGATGCAGAGACAGCAAGCTTGAAGGAGGAAAATGGAGGAGGCCTAACTTCTTCATCTTTTGGCCGATTGAGGTGCCGTACAAGCCTAGCTAGGGGTTTTTGGACGTCCTGAATCCATTGGCACTGTTATCAAGGCCATTTGAAGACTTATTCTGCAATTTTTTCACCATTGAAGTTTAAGCAAGCTCTAGGGAGCTTGAAGCCCTCATTGATCGAGGACATGGTTTGGTGAGCCTATGTTTTTTTTTCTGTGATTGAATAATAATTTTTGGCTAATTTTTATGCTCTGAACACATTGGGACAGGTTTCAGAGGCTTTTGAGGACGTTTACAGGTGTTTTTTCCAAAGAGAAGCTTAGGTAAGCTTATGGCCACATGTAGAAGAGGTCATGCCCAGATGAGCCATGATCCGTTTTCAGAGTTCTATTAGTCATTTTTGGGGTTTTTATATGTTTTTATCTCAATGGTACAGTCTATTTTTCCATTGGAGTTGAGCAGTATATTTTAAAAGAACTTTTGACAAATTAATCCCAGAGAGCCAAGTCCATTGATGGAGGCTCAAGGAGATGTAGCCCGGAGGGGGGTGAACTCCTTTATCAACTTGTTCTTGTTGTGAGTTTGATGGTTTATTTGCTGCAATTTGTGTTGCTCTATATTTTTTTAAAGTACATATTTAACCATCTAAAGGAACAATTCCTCACACATAAACATTTACAAGAAGATACATAAATTTGGCACATAATTTTATCTTGCATATTTTAACACATGAAGCAAGGTCCTGTAAAGTTTATTTTTTATGAAGTAGAGGGTGCTTGCATAGAATAACAAGTCAGCCTTCTATTTTCAGATCAATTATACAATCATCCAACAAAACCCAAGTCGTAAATCAACATGCTAGGCTAGTCTTCTTGAACAATTTCCAGACTGGAGAGCCAAGGTTGTTCCGTAGTCAACACGGGGAGAGTAGAGCCACTCTTTGTAATGGAAAAACCTCCAAAACCATGGTGTATTCAGGGCGAACCATGAATCACTCATGGTCGGGCACAAATCCATGACAAGGGCCATAACTGAAAGGTAGGGCTCTAGTTAGGTCTGGCAAAGGTTATTTAATATACGTTGGGTATAACCCTCATGCTCTTCAGTCAATAATCACAACACAAAGGTGAATACAGGGGCGAGGAAGAACAAGAACCTCATTTCATGACCCCTGGTGGTGCAATCAACCAATGTTGAAGTGAACAAAACATAGTGACGCACAAAACCTTCGACCATTAAACCCATGAAATCCAGAGACTGGATTTAGTGACAGTGCATGAAGCTATCCACCCAAGACTAAACAAAAACCCTGCAACCAAATAGTAATAATAACAAAGAGATATCACTCGTGCAGACCAATAACCTCGACGAACTCAAATTGTTACAGGAAGAACCATCCACTCTTCATTCCAGAACCCAAATTTCACACAGTTGCAACACTTAGGAAAACACAAACCCATACACCTGAGCCAGTAATCATTTCATAACCAGAGCAAAATCAAGAATGGACAAAAAAGACATACATGTAATCGAATTCCTTAAAACGAGAGCTGGCCGAGCGGTTTTTCCCTGCTGAAATTTCAAAGCATAACCACAACAACAAGAACAAACAATATCCCGACTAGGGTGGCGGGCAATAGGAAGAGTAAAGGTGACGTGCAGTAAATGCACATCGCCTCCACCCATATCTCATTAACTCAACAGTACATGCCAACAAATTCTCCATTAACACGATTAATCAAACATGTATTGAAACCATCACCACATTAAAATCTAGTAGCGCGATCACCGTATACCATTTCACATCATATAACTCAAACAAAATTGTATAACCATCAACGTCCATTACTTGGTCAAATGTGCCACCAATATTCAATCTATCCAAATACACCATATATATATATATCGACCACATAATCCAATTAATCATTGCACAACCATTTACTTGTTAGATAGGATAATTGTTAAGTCTTTCGTGCATGTAGTATAGTGAATAGGATAACCTCAAAGTCTTCCCTTTTTCAATTGTTTCTTATTGCTTTCCCATTGTTCGCATGTAGTATAGTAAAACGTAGCATTGGATTCCTTTTCTTTGCACTAATAGTATTTTTTCCCTTCTCAAAAATTGTCTTTCATGTAATTTCACTATCTCGACTCATACCAACAACAACAATATCTCATCAACCACATAAACCGTGTCGCATATCATCACAACATAAAAAATGAGCATATCTGATCTTCAATAGTTCAAGGGGGTCCCACCCACTAGTATTATTTAGTTTTATAATAATAGGCTTTAGCAACACTTTGCGGGCGAAACTACATTGATGTTTTTAATCGTCAACACCTGTGACCTAACCCTGAAGATCTACCCTCCTCAGTCCTCTCTAGCTCAACGACTTACAAATTTAGGTCATACAACAAAATATTACATCGCATCCACTTTCTCGTATCCATCTCTCTATCTCAGTTCCCCCTATGAGACCTAGGTATCTATATTTATACATTTCTGGCTATTCATCCATTAAAATACATTGCAAAACCCTTACCCTAACGTCATTAGGTCTTTCATGCATGCGCGCATGTTTCTCTTCCTTCCAGCTGTCGCTTTCCTCGTGCATGCCTTCTTTTCCAAAATCGCCTTTCTTTCCACTTTGGTTTGCTTCCAACAAAATGCGCAAGAATAGACTGCATAGTAAGATGGTTAGGTATGGAGATAAGGGAACCTCCCAAATTCTATGGAGTGAATTACTTAGAAGAATTCTTAACACGATACAAAGATGAAGTGTTAGAAAATCATAGGATCTTATCCTTGGACATAGCACTCAAGGCAACACCTACAATATGGTGGTGTGCGCACAAAGAGACAATCAAGGACTGGTACCAAGGTAAGCGGTTACTGCGCATCCGATTTGGCACATGTTACACGTCAAAGTTCCTCACTTCAATAATGTCTCATTATCATTATCGCAAGTGTCCCGAGTGTCACACTTTTGTCGCAAGTGTCACACTTTTTTCGCAAGTTTTGAAAAAGTCATATTGTCATCCCACATGTGTTGCATTGTGGAAAACATCATAATAACACTTGGTACATCCTCTAAGACCAGTTAGAAGAGGAAAACATGTCATTTGGAAAAGTTTACAAGTTTTTACCTTGAAGAATAATCATCTTAAAATGATTTTTTTGAGATCAACGCTCCCCTTGCCACCTGCAAGGAGCGCTAGTGTTGATTAAGGTTGGTTTTCATTGATGTCAACCCTTGAAGAAATCCCTATAGCGCAAAGGATGAACTCCAAAGTGGTCCCCTTATGGTGAAATCCCTCACAGGAAGACGCTTTGTGGAATGAGTTATCCTAGAAGTATGGTTAGAAAACCCATGCTTATTTTTGGAATAATGAGATGAAGGTCAGTGAATTTTTTAGTGAAACTATCCTATATGGATATTTCTTGTCATGCCATTTCCGGTGGTTTGTTGAACGTCACACAACTCCTCATGGTTAGAGAGTTGTGGCCATAAGAAGTTGGAGAACCCAGGTTTGGGTAATGGACCCAAGTTTGTTTGATGGATAATGGTATGAGTTTTGATATATTTTTAGTTAATACTATTCTATATGGATATTACATGTCATTCCATTTCTGGTGGTATATGGAACGTCACATAACTCCTCACGGTTTGAGAGTTATGGACTTACGAAATTGGAGGACCCTCATATGTCATTTAGAAGCCCCAAAAGGGCAAAGTAGTCAAAGTGGTTTAAGAGATTTTATAAGGTAAATAATAAAGTGAAGTGATGAGTGTACTATAATTCAAA
>SNQJ01S0147565.1:49163-70181 GCA_010110895.2 Picea sitchensis
CCTAAAATCTAAAATTGGAAACATAGCTAAATCATATAGAGAGATCCCTCTCTGAATTTGGAAGGGCTAGATCCCAGCTTCAAAAGTGGTTGGATAAATTTACCTTTGTATATTTCTTCTGTTTTCAACCTCTAGGAAATTTACAGAGTGCTAACAGTACTCATAAGATTCTAAATCTCGTTTCCAGAATAGATGAGTTGAAATCGATGGAAGGAGACCTGCTGAAAGGAGAGCATTAAGGCATCTCTCATCATTCAGCATGAGGAACAAAGCAGGAGCTTCATGATTTGGAGGAAATTGGACGAAGAACATGTGCACGAACCAACGACCCTATGCATCTTTCGCGTGTGCCAAGTGCAAGAGGTACAAGAAAAAGACCCTCTGAATAGCAGCCAATGAGGAAAATTGTTGACAAAGGGGAGGAAACCACCAATAATGCTAATGGTATCCAAGACACTACACGAATCCCAATGTGTGAATAGATGTCTTGTCGTCAAAAACAAGGAAAACTACTCAGTCAATGACCAATGATGACATGTCGACTGTTGGGTTCAAGGTTACCTACCAATGATGAAAGTAGGACTAGGGTGCATGATATGACTACAATATCATGTGATTCTGAGACAAACTAAGGGTATGGCCGACATGCAAAGTCAAGATTTCTGAGGAATGTCCGACATAGGTTGATAGGCTTCCTTTGAACAAGAGCATGAGACATATGGAAGACTCTGACAGCATAGACTCGATGATGAAACCATTAGATGCATAATGCATCAATGAAATTCTCTATAGGGACTAGAAGAGTAACCAGTCAGTAAAGAAAACTATATGTAGTGAGCTCAACTTCCTAAGGCCATGATAAACCCAAAATTATGATGACAAATGGACTCAATACCTTTGTGCTATGTTCAAAGGAGAAACAACTGCTGCCAATATAAGATAATACTCCCTTCCTGCATGTCTTTTTTGTTTTTTCATAGACAAATGAATGTTATGATACAAAGGAGGAAACGAGTGTCGCAAGTAAGCAAAACTAGTTCCAGCAGTGGAACATACCTATGCTCAATGCAAGGAGATGCATGTGGGAGATGGACGCTCGGGGGAATGTTCCCTCCTGGGTATATGGTGTCAAATTGTGAAGGATATAAACGAGGCTTTGCTTGGTTGAAAATGCAAAATTGTTGAGGCAAACAATTTATAAAGCAAAGCAAGAACCGACTATATGCTCAATACTACAAGCAGGGGCATGAGATGCAATCACAACTTAACACCAAAAAATGTCCTTTTTCATGAAATTTAGTCTACTTGGTGTGAAAAAGGGATAAACTTGTACCAAATAGACGTCCTTTCAAATCCAATTTACGAGCGTGAAAGAGACAAGTTCACTCGACAATATTTTCGTTTTTTGAAGACGAGTTGGAAAAGATCTTAAATCAAACTCGGTTGGGATATTCTAAGCGTCAAGTCACTAGGGAGGCCAAGGCTCCCGTGCTAGAATTTTGTGGAATGTCAGTATCTTACAAATAACTGACATACGCTTGGTAAAACCCAAATCTCTCCAATTCGAGGAGGATAAAGTGTTGGTGGAGGCTATCGTCTCCGTGATATATCGGATAATGTCTCTTATTGGAAAGGACATAGGCGAGGGCATTGGATACCCAACAAGACCATCCCAATCGAAGGGAACTTCCTTGGGACTTGGGGGGAGAGTACTCGAGGAGAGAAAAACTCTCTCGTGTTTAGAAGGAGAATTGTCAGGGATACTGACAACATGGTTGAAGGATGCATCACCCTCCAAAAGAAGAGTTGGATTGACCAGAGATTGCACTGGTACGACCACTTCTTCAATTCTAGGTTGAAGAGGATGCAGGACAACAGGGATAAGGGACACATCACCCTCGACAACCGGGGTATGGTCAGGAGAGGATTGCAGCGGCATGATTTTCGTGTCAATCAAAGGAGAAACAGGGTGCGGGGAAACCACAGACACTTCAGAACCCAAAGGGCCCTCAGGTGAGAACCACGCTTCTGGTATCCCAGTCGTAGTTGGGCTTAAACGAGTAAGGAGATTTCATTCACAAGTCCTGCAAAGTAATTTAGGCTTATGTCTGAGGCATCTAGGCTTATCGATGCCCCCAACGTTGTTCCCAACTGCTAGTGACATGATCTCGACATGACTGGCAGAGGCGAGAGAGTCAGCTCCTACATGATGTACAGAGGTTGGAGATGTGACATTGATATGACTCGTGGAGACTAAAGTGATTCCCCCAGCATGAATAGCAGTGGTTGGGTGTGGGTCATCAACATGACTTATAGAGGTTGTCGACCCATCTCCAACATGACTGGCAGAGGTTGGTGGTGGAGCTCCAGTATGACTAGCAGCGATTGAATTAGCGGTGATTTGTGGCATTTGATACCAAGGTCCAGGGAAATATTGGCTTTGAAACATTGCAGACCAGGAAGGGTCATGGTTTACCCTCTTTCCCTTTTTGAAAAGGTAGTATCCTCCACCTAACTAATCCAAATAGGTTTGTACGGGCATCATCATTGAAGTCTGCGAAGAGACAGAAGTATGATAAGGACTATTCAAGTGAGGATATATGTTTCCCCCGTGCGAAGGGGTTTCGTGAAGAGGGTATCCCGAACCGTAAAACTGATTCTCCCTATATGAAATACCCGAGGATACATGTGGACCCACCATGGGAAAATTATTCGAAGGAATCGACATGGCGGACGAAGGATACACTGATGGGGTGTAATAAGTAGAATAAGAACCCATTTGAGTATTGGCTCCTGAAAGAGCATAACTAGGACTGGATCCCTAAGTGGGGAGGTCCCAACCTCCCAGAGTGAAATTTGGTTGAGGGACATGACTCATATCAAACGAAGATGTAGGCGTCAGGGCCATGGTGCCCCCGGGTCCAATGCTAGGATTCATATAAGTGGGCCAGGGAGAGGAGGAAAAGGTTGAAGGCACATTCGGCATTTCAATGGAAAAATGATTAGAGGCCAAAGGCATGGACTGAGTGTCATAGTTTTTCATACCATTATGAAAAGTGGATGGATTCATCCCCATGAAATGAGTGAACATCATGGGGGGGGGTGGGGTAGCAGTAAATGAAGAAGCCAAAGGAACTCAAAGAGCACACCAAAAATCAAAGGAACAATATGCACACAAACGAGGTAAAGTGGCTAAAAGGGGCCTCCCTCCCTAAAGAAGGTATGTCTCACCCAAGAGGGGCCTGAGACTCCCTACTAAAGATCAGAGGTAACAAAATCAGTTATAAGGGCCCTCGTGGGCTTAACAACTAGTCAGTCAGATCTCCCCAGAGAGGTAGTCCTCCATAAAGGTTGTGTATTGTTCGACCCTTATCTGACCTAGGGTACCTGCAGAATAACCCCTTGTTATAACCCTAAATTCCACCATACCTACATACCTGGCATCAGACCATCTTACTTGCTATTTTTGCCAAGCCATCATTGAGCAACTCTTCTTAAAAACACTATTTTTGAATATGTACGCACCTTGCCCCACTATTGCCCATGTATGTACGCTAGTTTCACCACTATTGTCCATGTGCGTACGCTAGCTACACCATTACAACTTGTGTATGCCCACAAAAGTTGCAAGGAATTCATTGAAACTAGGGATTGTTGGGTGGTTTCCAAACCAATTGACCGCCTATAGCCTGTCACCCAACCGAATAACCATAATTTTGTCATATAAAAGGAGGTTTTGGGGTCTCATTACAAGGAGAAACATAAGAATAGTGAAACTTTTCCCATTTCACTTCCCCCCCTTGCCCGAAGAATTTGCAGCCACATTGTGAGTTTTGAGCCAGAATTTCTTATTCTTGCCCTTTTTCCTCATTCATAAGCTTATGCCCATTCTCTAGAGAGAAGTGTGAGAGGAGAAGAATACGTGGAAGCAGTTTGATCTTGGTGAAGAGGAGCCCAGGACCAGGTTTGAGGAGTAGTCGTCGATCTCATTTAGTAAGTGACTTTGTGAGATTAATATAAAGAAGTACTTTTTCCATCCCGCCATATGATGTGATAAATATTTATGTTTGATTTACATTTTGTTATGACATCTAACCCACTAATTCATATATAGAATGCATGTTCGTAGTTTCTTTTTTGTCTTTTGATGAATGTAGGTGAGCTTTGGGAGGAGATTTGCAGTCGATAAGTGACCGAGCGCATAGGGATCGACACCAAATGCAGAGTTTAAGGTAAGACTACCGGATCCCTATACTTTTTACTTTATGCATGAATGTGGGATATTGTCGGGATAGTTGTTAAAAGTAGGAGACTTTATATGGTTAGCTCTGCCTACACTTTAGAACCCTAGTGTAGTTCGTAGGGGGGTTTTCCCACTATAGAAAAATTGGTGACCATACTGGGGAGCCTCTAGGGTTTTTTGGGGATGTTTTTGGGTGTTTTAATTGGTTTGATTACCTATTTTGATTTTTTTGTAAGTTTCTGAGTCTTTAAGGGATTTTGGTCTTCCATACCAGTACTCCCTGCCTAGTTAGCTTGAATGTTGGTTTCTTTTTTTGGGGAAGTTACAGAGGTGTACGCGGCCTACAGTGGGTCTGCACGCGTACATACGCGCCCTACCTTTGGACAGCCCGCGTACATACACATGTTGTTTAAGTGTCAGTAGCGTGTCTGTGTCAGGGATATTTTTATTAAGAAGGGGAAGTCATCCTCTTCCCTGTGTGAAGTCATACTTCTCAAGGGTTTCTTTATCTAGTACCTGTCTCTGTTATTACAGTCTTTAGCCTGGGTTTGACGTCAGTTTCTTTATCTTTCAAGATTTCTTGTGTTCTTTGAAAGGGTTTTTTGACGAGTCTATGAGTTTTTTTGTTTGGCCTTTGAGGTTTTGTCAGTAACTCTCTGCGATCCATAGTAGACCATAAGTTAGTTTCTTTGGTCTTGTATTGTCTTCATTTTTCCCTTTTTCTTGCTTTAGAAAAAAAGAAAAAGAATCCATTTTCAAGTTTCTTATTTTGAAGCATAAACAAAAATAAATAAATAAAAGTTTTCTTTTCATTGTTTGGTTAAGTAGTTAGGTTAGTTATTTTCAGGAAGAAGAGTTATTTCTTAAGTTCTTTACTGAATGCTTAGGACTTTAAGTATCTCATAGTCGAGCGAAATTCAGTTTTAGGTTTTTCTTTTAAAATATCTTAGAAAGAAAAGTATTTAGAAAATTTGGTTAAAGAATTTCAATTTGCAAATCTTTATTTGTCAAAAGAAGTAATTTTGTTTCCAGCATTTTTTCTTCTCTTTCGTCTCTTAAAAAACACCACCAGTTTCATTTCCATCCCTTTGACTTAAGACAAACCACTTAAAATCAACGCTTAATTAAAATTAATCAGACTTTGTGTTTGTAGGGTCCATCAACTAGATTAGACTAGAGCCTTGATTTAGGTTGGAGAGGAAACTCTTCAAGGATATAACACAAACATAGGAGTCTGTGCTAGGGAGTGAAAAATTCTAGTAACATGGAAATTATCTAGGACCCCCCTCTAACAAAGGGGTTAAACATGAGGTCGTGTGTGGAAAGGTAGCAGAGATAACCCCTCCAAAGTTAGACCAAGTGTAGTGGGGAACACATATAGAGGGCTTGTCTTGGGATTATGTTGATCGCATTTGCTTCATGGGTCTCGAATCCGTTCGAGGTCCTCATTCGTCTTCCATAACACTTGCTTTCGATACCCTTGATAGGTTTTGGGCTTGATACCCTACTCATTGCGGTCCACCTGACTACCGACTGTACCTACTTAGTAATTGTTCACGAGCTGGCAACCTAGTTACCTTTACTTTAGGGACTTACACAGGTGACTGCGGGGGTATACCGTGGTACCTAGGGAAGACATCGGGCCACACTTTGCAGATTATACCCGGAGGGTGCTTCCGTATTCGAGTTGCACTTGCACCAGTAAGTTTCTCTAGTGTTGGCTAGTGTAATTGTTCTTCAAACTAGTTGTAGTGGTTTGATTGCTTTATCTCTAGGAACTTTTATAGTGTGTGTTTTGTTCTTCAACGTTAGAGATCCCTAGTGTGTCGTTGATCTTCTCTCATAGTGGAATATCAAGAGATCCATCGGTTGCAAAGGCTCTTGGGACTTTTGCCGGTGAACTTGGATCCACCACCGCCACCACGAAGGCGAAGACTTGACCAAGAAGGGTCATTTGAGGCGACCAGGCCATAGGAAACTGTACCCGAGCCAACTCCAAGAGGAGAACATTCGATTCTGGAGGAACCAACTATTTCTGACCTTGGAACGGAATCTCTCGGTCCATATAACCCTTCGATCATTGTCTTGTTGGTGCCACTTATGATATAGCTTGCCCCTCCAAGGGTAACACATCACGAGCGTCAGACATTCCTGCAAGCAATGATGGAAGCAAATGTTGCTACTTGGTCAGGGATTTCTCATACTCCCTCTACGACTTCCACCATTGGGGGCGTTCCGCCTCCTAACTCACCTTCGCAAGTCCAGACCACTATGGTATCAACCGCCTCTATCTCGGGCAATGGTATGATTTTTTCTATGGCGGCGACCACTGCACCACTTACGCATAGTGCAATGGGCCCTTCATTTTTATACGGGATGCCCAACTTTGACACGAACTTGGTCCTCACCTACTCCACCCTACAGACCATGGGTCTGGGGGAAGGGAGCTCAAATGATCCTCTGCAAGGGTCCATGAGGGTAACCTCAGCCCCTTATAATGCTTTCCTTTACGGCAGGGGTCATATACCTCCATCGTCCCCCTCACTCGGTGGCGCTTCTCAGCAGCCCGTCTGGTCGAACATGAATTACATCTTGTTCAGAGAAGGTAGTCAAGGACCTTCTTCAAATACCACACTGGTGGGTTCTTTTTCATTCTCTTTGTTCGACGCGTTTGGTAATAGCGCATTCTCATCAGTTGTCGTCTCAGTCGGGGGCAACCCTAGTTTTGGATCACAAAATCCTGCGCAGGGTACTATTCCTACACAGGGGGCACAGACTTCTCAAGGACCTTGGAATCTGTGGCAGGGATCCATTCCCTTATCAGGGATGTCAACCGGGGGAAACCCCTTCCATGGTCAATGGAACCCCGGGCAAGGCTCAGTACCTATGTCCGTCGGATCGGCAGGGGGAAACCCTTTCCAGAACCTTTGGAACACTACGTCGGGAGAAATCCCTTCTTAGCCCTCAACGTCCTACTACGAGAGTCATTCGATGACATCTCAACAAGCGCAATGTCTGAATGTTGGCCTAGGCCATGGTTTTTACCAGAACCCGGGCCATCAACCTAACTTTTCCTGGCAACCTAGTGCCAGCCAAATTCCAGGCTCCTTTCCTCCTGTACATACTCAACAACCCAATCTACCGTTTCTGGAAACGTTTCATTTTCCAGACTTGACGAGATTATTAAACGACCCAATATGTCACGATCCGCGTTGGCCTCCCATACCGACAAATTTTCCCTCAGACATTCCAAATTTCGAGGGTAAGCCTAACAAAGATCCAGGCGATCATGTGACCATGTTTCACCTATGGTGATCGTCCAACTCTTTGAGGGATGACTCCGTCCAGTTGTGTCTGTTTCAACGCACTCTTATCGAGAGTGCCTCGAAATGGTACATCGAGCTCGACCGCTCAAGATACTCTACTTTTGGTGAATTGGCAATGGTTTTCTTAAACCATTTTCAATTACCTGTGAGATAGGATGTCGGCAAAAAACTACTAGCCAAATCTGAGCAAACAAAAGCTGACCATATCTCTGATCATATTCGAGAATGGCGGTGCCGGAAGAGTTTGATAAAAGTACCAGGTCCACCAGCATTCCTGTTGGAATGGTTCCTTAATTCTTTGGTACCCCATCTATCCAAAGACTTAGCAACGTCGGGGGTCTTTTCAGAGGAAGAGGCGATAATGAGAGCCCAACATCTAGATCTGATTTACTCTCAGTATGGTTTACTTTACGAGGTTTTTCCAGATGCGCCGAGGTCTATTCTTGACAAGACCAGACATAAGTCTGGACCACATGTTGATGGAATCGTCGGTTCAACACAAGCGAATCCCACTGATCCATTGTCAAACCAATTGCAGCAATTGTTGATACAGCAGAAAACGGCCAGCCAAACCTCTAGTTCGGCTGCTCCCCCTACTCAGATGTCGGATGTGCACAATGTGCAATTGGCGAACCCAAAGGCCAACCAGCAGGCTGAAGGGAAGAAAAAATAGTGGAAGAAGGGTAAGGGGGATAAGAAACCCACCAATAATGATGGAGGGGGCAACACGGAGAGAAATAAGTTGAAGTATCTATGTAATCTTTGCGTGGAATACCACCCGACTCACCTATGCCCTTGACTCGCAGAGGCCCAAAAGTTATTGGTGCAACAACAACCTACAGTGTTAACGAACCCATTTCCTCATGGGAAAAATCTAACTCAGTCCCCTGCGAACGCGGATGGGGGAAGTCAAGGACCCCCTTTGTCATCTAGCAATCCCTCGACCTTCAACGTTTATATGTTGAAAGGTGATGCTCACATAGTTATTAGGACACATGATTATGGAATGAAAAAACACTTTTGAGAAGGGTAAAGAGGCCAAGAACTCATATGTTCCTCTCCAAATCGAGAGAACGATGGGCGAGACAATGACACGCATCACGAAAGGGGTGTTCAAAAAGGCTTCAGAGAATCAAAATGCGAGGGCCGCCCAGAATTACTCTGTGGTGGAGGATTTGTCACAAACCCCTTGCGCAATTTCTTCTTTGGAGATCCTCCAAAGTTTCCCTTTGCAGAGAAAGGCTCTGCTAGCTGCCTTAGGATCTGATGAGACATGTAATCCAGGAACTATCATTCTTGATACGACTGACCTAAACCCTCGTCTCCCATACCATGTTGTGTTTCAGATAGTAGTGGCTTACCCCACGAAATCTTATACCCGAAATATTTTCCACACGGTGGTTGTTGAGGGCACCTCGACATGTGTGATGTCGTTGGTGTGCTGGAAGGCCATTGGCCAACCCGTTCTATCTCCATCACCTACTCTTCTTACATATTTTGATGGGAGTTCATTCAAACCACATGGAATCATCCCTTCTTTCCCCTGGCAGTTAGGAGGGAAGACCGTGTGCGTCGAAGTTGAAGTGGTTGATGCACCTCTCGACTAGAACCTCCTGTTAAGAAGGAGTTGGACATATGTTATGCATGCAGTGGTCACCACATATTTTAGGCTCTTGTTGTTTCCACATGCAAGGCCGACCTTTTTAAGGGTACGTGCCCCCCCAAAAAACTAAAATAAATACAGAAAGAAAGTATGGAAATGCAGGACGGGCTAGTTTGTACTTACTTGGTCCAAGCGGAAATTCATTTCGTCCATTGAAGCTCTCGGAATCAACTTCTTTAACAAAGGAGTGTTTTTGTCTTTTTGCTCAATTCTCAATTTGCAATGATGATAATGAGCTGCCAGCTTCTATTTATAGAATGTTTTGGCCCTTTTTGTCATTTTTTTGACCCCCGTTGTCATTTTTTATGGCTTGAAAATCATTTAACGTGGTTCTTGAGTTTCTCATTCGATGTTATGATACACTTTACTTTTCATTTGGAAAACGTTTTGGGAGTTGGGGAACTTTTAAGGTCCTTTGGTGAAAAGTCGTTTTTCCAACTTTGTGCATTTAAGTTAGGATTCCACCTCCACTTGTTGCACCTCGTTGTCTTTTTCGTTTTTCCATAGGATCGATCCCACCGAATTGCAACACTAAACCGTCATTACTTCTCTAGAAGTGTCGTAATTTAGTGGTAGAGCCTACCTTCACATGGATGCCCTAGGTAGATCCTAGTTGCATTTTGGTGTCCATGCCGTCGTTAATGACTATAGGCTCGGGATTCCTTTTATTCTTGCCTTGATTACAAGTTTGAGCCTTCAAAGGTCTGATATATTATCACTCTTGGCCTCACCCTCGGGACTCCCAAAAAACGGGTCTTCTTTTAAGCCCTTTTCAGACCCTCTAAACATGAAAATATTATCGAGCGATCTTGTTTCCCTTCATGCTCGCCAAACTAAAATTTGAAGGCACGTATGTCCAGTGGTATTTGACCCATTTTTCAGTCCGGATGGTCAATTGTACGAACAAAGGTATACTCTAGGAACTTCGGTTCGCTAGAAGAGTACTCCCAGGTATAAGTTTAACCCTTTTTCGGGCCTGAGGGACTAAATTTACGAAAAAGGAACCCCCACAAAGTTCATAGTTAAGCTCTTTTCAAACTCCCTAAAATTGAAAATATTGTCGAGTGAGCTTGTTTCTTCTCACTTGTTAAACGGTCCAGAAGAACATCCATTACAGAGTCCATAGTTAATCTATTTTTAGACTCCCTAAAAGTGAAAAGATCGTCGAGTGACCTTGTTCTTTCACACTCATTAATTGGTTCAGAAAAACATCTACTGGCATGAGTTTGCCCCTTTTCCGGCCTATAGATTAAGGAGGAAGAAGGTACACCTTGGCAGATTCGTCTCACCAGGAGAGTTCTCTTTAGTATATTTATACTTTTTCGAGCTAAGCAGACTAAATCTAGAAAAAGGCAACGAGTCCTTAGTTAAGCTCTTTTCAGACTCCTTAAAATTGAAAAGATTGTCGAGTGATATTGTCTGTGTCACACTCGTTAAAATGGTTTTGAATAGACGTCTTTTCGGTGCTATTTTATCCATTTTTCGAGCTGAATAGACTATCTTTGAAAAAGGTACCCCAGTGGAATCTTCTTTTATTCTTTTTCAGACTCTCTAAAAATGAAAAACCACCGAGCTTACCTTCTCTGGGCTCGTAAAAAATACATTGAAGGGGGTTTCATCGTGTCTTTCTAATCACAGTTTCATATCTACGTCTTTGGCCTAATGTCGGCTCCATTTTTCTCTCAACTGAACCTTCGAAGCATGCCTTATACGCAAGCCTTGTAGCACTTTTCCTATGCGATTTGACACCTTGATCCATCGAGGAATTTTCCCCGAGTGTCCTTTTCCTGCACATGTCTCCTTGCTATGAGCATTAGTGTGTTCCTTGCACTTGGAACTAGTATGCTTGAGACACTCTTTCCTCCTTTGTAACGTAGCATTCTTTTATTCTTTTTCAAGCTCTTCGAAATATTGAAAAATACAAAAAAATCAAATATACCCCAAAAAGAGGAAGGGAAAAGTATTTTCTTTTTATGGCAGCATAATGAGTTGCCCTTGGACAAAGCACATCCTTTTGTTTATCGTCAAGCATTGGGATTTAATATGACCTTAGGAAGTTTTTCTCATAACATAGATCTGTGTCCTCCGTTTGGTTATTCTTCCAAACATATGGAGAGTTTTTGTTGCCTCCTGCATCGTGAAATTATGTCAATGTCATGCTACATGAGTCTGATCATCAGTCATGATATTGTCCAAGGGAATTTTTACCCAACTTGAGTCGGCCCTTCTGCAGTTTGTCTCTTGACCTCATGCATGGCCATCCCGAAAGTCCAATCAAGTCCTTGTTCGAAATCAGTGAATTTCTCTGCCTGATCATCAAAATCCTCTTATTTGTTCCTCGACGAGCCGTCAAAGACCTATGGGTAGTGAAGTTGTACACTCACATTAGTAATTACACTCCTACTAGAGTTTGAAGATCTTGAATTTATTGCTCGAGCTCTGAAGGCCTCATCTCCAGCCATCATGCATCATTTGACTTCTTGAAGATGGATAATATACATGTATATCTTTGATTTTGAGATGTATATCCATTAATGTGTATTGCTCGCGACTACACTTTGTATAGTTATATGACATGGATCTGCAGTTTATTTGATTGCAAGCCATGATTTATTTCATCCCGAACATGGGTATTCCCACCTCGATGAGACAATTATTATTTTGCCGATGGCACCTCCCGAACTCTGGTCTTGGGCTCATTCGCTTCATACGTTGGTGAATATTTGCAATGTATTTCGGCCATCAGATGTTATTTTAACCTCACACATTAGGGGGAAACTGTTATAACCCTAAATTTCACCATACATGCATACCTGGCATCAGGCCATCTTACTTGCTATTTTTTCCAAGACATCAATGAGCAACTCTTCTTAAAAACATTATTTTTGAAGATGTATGCACCCTACCCCACTACTGCATGTGTATGTACACTATATGAACCACTACTACCTGCGTACGTATGCTAGATGCACCATTACAGCTCGCGTATGCCCACAAAAGTTGCAAAAAATAAAAGTTTGCAAGGAATTCGTTGAGATTACGGGTTGTTGGGTGGTTTCCAAACCAATTGACCGCCTATATCCCATCACCCAACCGAATAACCATACTTTTTTCATATAAAAGGAGGTGTTGGGGTCTCATTCCAAGGAGAAACATAAAAACAGTGAAACTCTACCCATTTCACTTTCCCCCCTTGCCCCAAGAATTTGCAGCCACATTGTGAGTTTTGAGCCAGAATTCTTTATTCTTGCCCTTTTTCCTCATTCATAAGCCTATGCCCATTATCTAGAGAGAAGTGTCAGAGGAGAAGGATACGTGGAAGCATTTGGAGCTTGTTGAAGAGGATCCCAGGACCGGTTTTGAGGAGCAGTCGTCGATCTCATTTTGTAAGTGACTTCGTGAGATTAATATAAAGAAGTACTTTTTTCGTCCCGCCATATGATGTGTTCAATATTTATGTTTGATTTACATCTTTTTATGACATCTAACCCACTAATTCATATATAGAATGCATGTTCGTAGTTTCTTGTTTGTCTTTTGATTAATGCAGGTCAGCCTTGGGAGGATATTTGTAGTTGAGAAGCGACCGAGCGCATAGGGATCGACACCGGACGTGGAGTTTAAGGTAAGACTATCGGATCCCTATACTTTGTACTTTATGCATGAATGTGGGGTATTGTTGGAATAGTTGTTAAAAGTAGGAGACTTTGGACGGTTAGCTCTGCATGCACTTTAGAACCCTAGTGTAGTCTGTAGGGGGGTTTTCCCACTATAGCACCCCTGCAAGTAACCTATGTGGCACCTAAGTCAAGAAACTAAACAACCAATGTATAACCGATGCACAGGCAAGAAGTCGTAAGTCAGGCCACCGTATGGGTAGGGTAGCAAAGCCTGAAACCTTGAAAGTATCGCATCTCACAAAGGTAAAGGCACTAGAAAGATCCCCATATATGAATAGGCCCCCATAAATATATCTGACGCTAAGAAGGCATCGGGGGGATATCCCTTCAACCAACCTTTCACGACCTCGTGATTAACTTGGTTGTAAGTGGAGCCTCCTGATATTTCCAATTATACCATGGATTTCTCCACTCCCTTTGTCAGACACATATGTTGATTTAATTACCTTGGAGAAGTTTACTCACAAAATCCTATTCCAAGGCACTAAATCCTAAGCTAGTTTGTGCACCCTAGAAAATAAAATCGTGACTAATCAATTTTAAATTATAGCGTTAATTTTAATGGCCATGCTTACTCAAAAAGGTATGGTAGTGAAACTCGTGATGTTATGACTCGGCAAGAAAAGTAAATATGAATACAATGCAAAGTCCTAACTTCAATTTTCAATGAATGATATGCTTCTTAAAACAAATGCAATTTTCAATTTCAACTCTACAATTCTGAAGTAAAAAAATAAGAATTGCAATCTTTCTTTACATGCACTAAGCTAATGAAAAAGACTCAAAAGATCAAAAATGCCAAGCAATGCAAAATGCCTAATATTTTTGTATTTTCAATATAAGGAAAATGAAAATGCATGGACTAAAAAAACAACTTGATATATAAACTCTATTGTGTATAGAAACAAACAACTCAAGTAGGATACCAAGCAGCAAGACACCCAGCCCAATGTACAAGGACAATCAAAATGAAAATATGATGAGAAAGACTTTTCCTAGAAATTCAACCAAAGATAGGTTTCCTTTCATCCCACAGACACTTAACAATCACTACAGAGACCCGAGAAGACTCAACAATCATCAAAACCCACCCATCAACCACCAAACCCAGAAAACAAGCAAAAGAGGTTGATGTACACGATTGTTCAAGAAAACAGAGCATATGTACACAGCTTTCATAAAGACAACCCATGTATATACGTGATTGTCAAGCAAAAATTCACATATATGTTTCACAAACAAGGCTAGGAAATGGAGAAGGCTGAAAAACTCAAACCCAGATTGAACAGAAGTTATCAAGCAATGATATGACAAGAAACACACTAGGAATGAGAGAAATCCAAGGAGAAAAAACACTCCAAACCCCAAGAAAGAAGATTCATCTCCCCAGTATGGTCGCCAATTCTTTTACGAGGAAAATCTCTCTATGGCTAGGGGAAAACCACAATAGACGGAAATGACTGCAGAAATCAACTCTATTCTCAAGTATGCTATATAAACAAATATGCTAGAAAGACAAGATAAAAGGCCTACCTCGTCCAGACATTCGATGAAGTCCACCGTTAAGCACTTGACCCAAAAAAATATACCTACAACTAGTCCTCAACAACCAAGCAAAGCAAGCATATGGTGATAATAAATTATGTTAGCACATTCAATAGAATAATCCATTAATAAACATGACAAATATGCCTATGGAATAATAATTCAAATATTTGCAAGATATCAATTGGATGGGAAAAGAGTATTTCTATTAATATATGATCAGCAGAAGTGAAAATGTTACAGACTTCCGTGTCGACACTGTTCGGAACCGATAAACTAAGTTCCTTCCAGCTAGGCCTCCACCACTTCAATCATCCACCAAATGCAAGCTCATAAAATAGAAACAATGAGGTTGTCAATCAATAAGGGAAGATCTTGGAGGTTGAACGTTGTGTTCAGACTTAAAGGATAAAGGGATGCAAACTCAATATGAAGTAAATAATTTCTCCAGTAACTTTTCCCTCAAAGTTGAATTCTTTCTCCTCTTTTCCATAGCTCGGAATTGGCCCATTTATAGCCTTCAAAAGGAACTAAAGGGTCGAGTCGAAACGTTTCCAGTATATGGAAGGCCAAGGATAATAGATCTCATGTCGTGACATGGAAACCCGACACAATTTTTCATTTTTTGGCACAAATACCTATGTACGCTGGTTGTAGTGGTGCAGCCTGCGTATACACATGTTGTATAGTAGGCAAGGTGCGTACATGTGGAAAAAAATGTATTTTTAGCTCTGGAATTTGCAAAAAGGGATGAAAAGTCTGCATAGGGAAATTAAAAAAGGCCTTTTGTGCAAGATTGCATAGGGTGAGGCAAATCTTCCTATAACACATGCTCAACTACATACTTAGTGAAATACTCATTTTTTCCATTTTCCCTACTATTTAGGAGGATTGTTATTTATAGCAAGTGTATTTTTAGTCGGTGGAATCCTATATGTAATACCATGGGAAAATACCATGGGTTTCCAAATCCATGGGCTCATAAACCACCATTAGCCAAATTCCTATTTTTTAGCTACCATTAGGCCAATTCCTATTTTTTAGCCACCATTAAGAAAATTCCTATTTTTTAGGAGATAATTCCTATTTCCTTAATTTTAGGAGATATTTCCTATTTCATGGCTATAGATCGCACTTTAGTAAGAATATTAGCCTCCTAGGGAAGTGCAAATTTCCCATATAATACTTGGATTTAACTCACTTCACTTATTTAGTGACTTTCCATAATTAGCAAATTCTCACTCAATTAGGACTTTACTTCCATTCTTGGTCTCTAGTCTTATTCTAAGAGATTTTTTATATTATGGAATGCATGTTTACTTCATGTAGAGTTCTCACTTAGTTCACACCTATATTTTTGGCATTTTCTTATTATTAGAAACTTTTGACTTTAGTTGGTTGTTTCTATTGGGAGAAGTTACTTTTTTACTTGAGCATGCACATGGAAATCCCAAACTAATGCACATTACTCCTCATGTGGAGAGTCTTATATATTGTACTCATTATCAAGTATTAATACATTGTGATTAGAGTTGGTTTCTTAGTATCTTATGTGTGAAGATTGATTTTATTTTTCTCTCCTCTCTCCCTTTTGCAATTATCTAGTGTAGTATTTCCTTCTCACAATTAGGTCTTGGATTGTAGTTAAATCCTACAGCAACAATTAGAAATGGAGGTTGTAAGTAAGGGAGGCATTTCTCCTACTTCCACCTCAACTTGATTTTTATTTCCTTCATATTTCCCTCTTACCACCCATTTGCCAATTTTCACATGCAACTCTATGTGACTAATTTTCAGATCTGAAAATTGCTTCCTAGTGAGCTAACAGTAAACCCTAGCTTTTATCATTGAACAATTTTACACTGAAAAATTGTTGACTGAAAATATATGCAGTGGAAACAAAAATATTATTGATGAATCATTAAACACATGAAACACAAAATTTATGTTCTATAACTTTATCAATTTCATAAATTCTAAGGGAAAAACCAGCCCTCCCAACCAATACAAATTCACCAAAATATGAGGACAATCTTGTCCTTCCAAAACCACAAAATCAGAAAACCAAACCCTGACAAATCCCTGTAAATTTCCTCTTCCCACAAATCTGCTACAAACGACTTGTATGGTTTGCTAACGTCACCTGTAATGTTGTTGATGTCAATCTATATGGACCTACTTCTGCCCATAAAACTTTGTACATATGTACGCAATTCACCTTATTGCAACCTTCGTACATAAGCGGTTGTTCCCCACTGCAACCCACGTATACGTGATTGTTCCTACTGCAACCCGAGTACATATGTGACTGTTCCCATTACAACCCGTGTATATACACAATTGTTCCCACTTCAACCTGCATACATGTATGAAAAATTGTACTGACACTTCTGTACTATTCACACAATTTCTTCCTTCTATGGTTGCCTCTCTCCTAGGATAAATTTGTCACAATTGTATAATTTCCCTTTGTTGGAATAACCAAGCCTCCTAGCACAAGTGGTTGATCACTTATGCTAACTCCATACTTCCACAATTGATGAAATGTCACAATGAACTCTCTCCTTTATATACAAGTCCAATGAGTGAGATTAGGCATCCTTTCTAAATCCAACAATTAATTAGAATATTTGAATCCTCTTTTTGGGTGTGGCACCCCCACACAATCCCACAAATCCCATCATCTTTCCCATGCGTCCCTAGCCTCATTCTTAAGATGATTTCATTGAAATTAAAGGTTGATCTGGTGCCAACATAGATTCCCACATGCCTGACACCTCGTCCTCTTATGGGAATACCTCCCAAAAATACAATAAACAACACTCCCTCTTAGCGAGGGAGGTATCCCATCCACCATCATCTGGATGTACCTATGTCTCCCACACTGAAAGTGACTATGTCTCCTCTACCACAACTACACTCCAATCCTCCTAACTGGTTGCTCCCTCTGCACTAAAGAAAATCCTTCTCTCTAGTCCTCCTGTGTAAGGTACTAGATCTATTATAATAGTCGAAAACATAACTATTGCAAAGAATAATCATGGAACAACACAATAGATGAAACCACAACAACAGAATAATACCTTTGTTGATAGGAAAAAATGTTCATTTGCCTCTTTGAGGGGGAAACCTCCAACAGAGTAGTGCTCTATTACAATAATTCTCAAGACAAAATTTCTGATACCCTCTACTCCTATTTATACTAAATCTATATATCCAAAAAAACAATCTAGAGGAAGATCCTTCTAGAAGCAGAAGCTTCTATTAGGTCTTCTTACATTTGACTTATTCTTCCTTATTACTAGGCCTTATTAATATTGGCCTTTATTACATGGAAATATATTATTCTAACTATGTGAGGGGTTAGGGAGGTGTTGATATCATTTCTCGTTTACATATTTTTCCTTCCCCATTCTATTTTCCCAACTTCTTTTTTTTCCATTTATTTTCCCTCTTCTATACCTCCACTTGTTTCCCTCGTTCTTTTTTCCCTTATTCTATTCCTTTCTAGTTACCATACTTAGTCGTATTTCAAAAATTAGCGGGTTCGCGGGTTGGAAAACCTTCATCTCCATCCACTTTTCTATGTCATAAGTACGATCGACCGCCTTTCTACACTTAACGTTTTTTTATCATCCATAACCATGGTTTCACGGGTTCCCAGGTTGGTGGGTTCATGAAAAGCTCCATATTAAAAATTGATCTCATCTGTCCCTGCCATTCTCGTGTTTTCCCAATATACAGTAAGTGTTATTTAATGCTAACAATGGATCGTGCAGGATCCGAAAATATCATCATTAATAGCAAAAGGCTCGAGGATATTACTCATTAAATTTCATTAAAACACCATTTTCCAAGGGATTATATTATTGTCATCTCTCCAAAAAGATTTATTTCAAGTTATCATCCAGCTAAAGAAATACTCTTGTCAACCTATGGCAACAACAGCTAGACAAAATGTTTGTGGTGATACTTTAAATATATTTGGTTGTGAATACCAGAACTTTCAGTGGTGCAGAGCATATTCATATTATTCCTCTCCTCCTGCACAGAAAGATGTAATTTGGGCATCTGAAATTGCTTGCGCAAGGTGTGTACCTGAGGTCTTTGACTGTAAAGAACTTGTTGCATGGTGCGTGGAGAAGTACGTGCCAAGCCAGAGAATTATACAACTCCAAAATCATTCTCTTATTTCCCTTTCACCACAATTTTTTTGCAAGATGTTGAAGCTCTCAGAGTCGGTGCTTACCTTCAAAGGAGAAGACTGTAGAAATTTTTTGAATAAACATAGCAATGGCCTTGACCCCCTGCTTGAATATTTGGAGAATCCTCCATCTATTCCAAAATACATAACCAGGATCCAGGTCGACTCTTTTAAAAACCCCTTTCGATAAATTGCATGGTTTTTTACCAGTTTGACAGGTCAGGAAAGAACTCCCTCTATCTCTCGCATGATTTTATATATCCAATATTTTACAGTGAAAGAACATGCCATCTTTGACTGGGAAAATGGATTTGTATTGAAATCTCGTCCCAGTTAACACACTATAAAAGGGACAAAAAAATCTTTATGTCTTCCTATCTGATATTCACTATAGTGTATTGTTGTTGTTGGAACACGTTTAATTTTGAGATTTTGAGCTTTAGATTTTGCCTCTTAGAAATAAAATTTTCACCCAAAAAGAAAAAGAAACTTAGTGATTCGCCTTTTAAATTCAAAATATAAATTCATTGTTGGTTGAAAAGACTCTTATGATATCCATCGTCGATTAGCTACTCTAATTTTATCAAACGTTCTTAATTATCTCTGAATGGTAGAAGTTGCTTGAGTTTTAAATAAATTCCCCAACGTCCGCTTCAGAGCTTCACGCTTCGGGTATTCCAACAAGTCTAAACAATGAAAACCCCGAACACCAAAGCGCCGAAGTACTTAAGGCTAATTCAAGGTTTAAAACATGATAAAGTAAAACATAAAAGTGAGTAATAGGAGATTAACTTCTTCGTGAATTTTACCTTAGGGAGATTTATACCCAACACTCACAAACGTTAAAGTATTAACGATGTGTATGATTGGTTGAAGTTAACAATTTGAATTGCAATTAGAAGTTTTTATTTAGTGAAGAACTTACAAACTTCTCTTGTTATAGGCAGGTTAATCTTATTTCCTCAAAGATTATGTCGCCGCGAAAAGTTGCAAGAAAACTTGATGGATCAGAGTTCAAAATCTAGTGGAACGATAAATCAGTTCAGAAGCTAGATAAACTAAGAAAAACACCAAATATATCAGGGAAGGGGCTAAATCGACAAAAAAGGGAGCACAAAATCTCTGAAGTGCTAAGTCTCCAAAGTACAGGATATTGATTCTTCTTTCGCGTGTCCTTTTGATTTCAATGGTGAGGATTTACTTTGGAACTCTGGGCTTCGAGCGTTCCAAGGTGAAAATATCTAAAATGCTAAATCCCTAAAGTGGAGGATCTCCTTCCGCATGTCCTCTTGATTTAGATAGCAGATATTTACTTTGAAACTCCAGGCTTCGGGAGTTTTCGCTTCATACATCCATCTTTCTTCCGAAGTGGTTATCTCTAAAGCGAGAGATCTGGCGCCTCGTGTCCTTTTGATTTGGACGCCTGAGATTTACTTCGGAGCTATGGGTCTTCAGGATTTCTTTACTCAGCACTTCTTGCCTCCTTCCAGAGTATGAAATAGTCGAATACGGAGATCGTTTGACACCTGTCCCCTACTCAGATCGACGGATAGGAATTGCACAAAAGTATCTCTACCTTCTCTACATATGACCAAGAATTGTGACATCGGATTAACCTTTGGGTGCTTATTTCACTTTGTGAGATCTAACGACCTATATTTCTCTCACCTAGATCAACAGTCGAGAGTGATTGTAGGGTGCAGAGTTGGGCGGGGTTTAATTTCGATAGGCGGTCCCGCAATTTAAACCGTGGTTTTCTCTCGGGGTTATGTGTCATCACCAGATACATTACGGGGAAAAAACCAGGTTACCTCAAAACCATTTCTTCATGCCCCCGCAAAATAGAGAACCTGACACATTTTCGTAGCCTCTCCCCCTCGCCACCTATCACCCACTCTTACTACATGTCACTTCCTGAAAGACGCACCACCTTCCCATAAAAAGCTCGCGTTGAGCTAGCTATCCAATCGCCATCACCACAACTTCAACTGCAATTATTTACACCAGTAAACTCATTGCAGGTGACAAATGACTTGAGATACAGTCAGCAGTAAAGACCAATCACGCAGCATATGTCAAACATGGACCATCGACAGATGACATCAAATTAAATCCAACCAAATTTCAAATATTCTTATGTTAAGCCCTAATATTGGCTCATTACCCCTTAATTGGGGCATATTAGATTAGTAATGTTATTTTATTTATGTTGGCTTACCCCTTCATTGGGGCATATTATATTAGTAATTTTATTTTATTTATGTCGGCTTTAGGCCATTAGTTGTAATTATACCTCCTAGTCTCCTATATATACCAAGGAGACATTTTCATTTTGAATCATCTTGTACTTGAACATT
>SNQJ01S0147567.1:0-12345 GCA_010110895.2 Picea sitchensis
ATGATACCTTCAACTATCATTGAGAACCTCTATCTTGAAAAACCTTCATTTAGGCCCTCAAAATGGCCCCGGAAGTTAAAACCTGCTAAAAATAGTAAATTGCCAAAATTGCTAGAAAGTTGTTTTGAGCCAATTGGAAAAGGTGGGTTACCACCGATATCCACCTGGATCAATCCTACCTCATTAGGAAGAAATGGTCTCCATTACGTTGAGTTCCCAGGGGTGAAGGAAAAGCGTTTGTTGAATTTGCATCTTGGTGAGCTGTTTGTCTTCCTGGAGACATCACGCTGCTCAGTTTGTAGAAGTCTATCACAAACCTGTTGAGGTTGAGGTTGTTCAACAAGTCGAGATACATGAGAGGATGGTGTGCATAATGAATCTTTGCACTTTGCTGCAACCTTGTCGACCTGCTTCTGTTGGATAGAAGGTGCTTGGGGCAAGGCTGTAGTGGTTGCAGTGTCCTTTTGTTCTCCTTTTGAACAAATTGTGAAGAAGATAAATTTTGCAGTATGAGATACTACCTTGCGACAATTTTTNAGGTGGATCAGTAGTCAGAACTACCTCTGGTATTCTGTAAAGATGACCCCCCAAAGTAACAATGACACTACGGGGTCGAGACTCATAAACATCATGGCGTCTCCACATATATGGTTGGCCCAAGAGCACATCACAGACATGCAGTGGGGAAACATCACATAATACCTCATCCTTGAAGGGTTGGATGCCGTATGATAATCGACATTGTTGGATGACACAGAGATATCGTCCTTGGAAAAGCCACCCAATGTTGTATGGTTTTGGGTGTGGTGTTGTCGACAATCCCAATTGTTTGACAACCTCTGCTGAGATGAGGTTCTTCTGGCTTTCGTTATCAACAATAAAATGCAGTGGGGTCCCCTTCACCCACATCTGTGAATGAAAAAGGTGCTCCCCCTCTTCAGGATCTGTTGGTTCTTCTGGTTGAATTGATGCGGTCGCGACAATAGCAGTGGGGTTTGCATCAATGATTTGTCCTTTACCAGTATTTTCAAAATCAGATTCAGAATCAGGGTTCGGCTCCTTGTCTTTTATCTCGGCCGCCAATGACTGTTTTGAGTGACATTTATCGATGTTGTGCCAATGGATTTTTTTGAAATCGCACCTTTTTTCGGTGTCCTTCTTTGTCTTCCCCTGACCCTTCTTTACCTGTGTCTTGGACTAGTTTTCAAGAGACTATTTGTTAGGGCCGTCTTTGTCATACTTTGGTTTTTGCGGATTTGCAGACCCGAACTCCCATTTGTTCTGGTGCTTAAATTTCTGCTCAATTTTAACAACATATCGATAAGCAACACCGAGTGATGAGATGTACAGAAAATCCATTTCAGTCTAGATGTATCTGTGTAGAGCCCCACGGTATTTCAGAACCAAATGTCGCTCGGAGTCTTTGATACCCAACTTGGTGTGCAAGGTATGGAAGGTATTGGTGAACTCCGGAACTGCTTGGCCCCTCTCTTGCCTCAGTTTGGTCCATCTCATGTACTGGTCCTCATAGTTTCCACAAAAAAATCCCAAGTGGGATTAGTCCCATATATTCCAGACTCCTCTGTGGAACTTTGCTTCCAGTAAGTTTCCCACCAATGTTTTACATGAGGGAGAGTTTTAAGGAATGCGAAGGTGATCTTTTCTTTGTCGAAAAAATTGTGAACAGATAAATAACCTTCTAGCAGAGTTAACCATTTTTCTAGGGCTTCTGCAACTATCTATCCTTCAAATACAGGAATATCAAAATTAACTTGTACCTTGAAAGGAGAGGTGCCTCCAAAGTGGCCACTTGATGAAGATCCACCTGATGCTATTGATAGGCATTTAAGTATGTGGGAAAAATTCTTCATCATTTCGTCCCTTTGTCGCATGAGAGCTTGCTCAAGTAATAGATTGATAGGATCGTCTGCTCCGTTGTTTTTATTTTCTTTCACCATTGAGGGTTTCTTGGGTGTGCGAGAGCAATTGTCTTCAAGAGAGACAAGCTTGATACCCAACTTGCAATACTCAGACCTCATCGGGGACATGCACTGAAAAAAACATCAAGAGCAGCCTGCTCTGATACCACTGATCTGAATTATTTTCGGCACGAAATGAGATCGCAGATATAATAAATAAATGCATAGAGATATCGCAGATATTCAATAATATAAAAACAATATATCAGAGATGCAACCATAAACACAGATATATAGTAATACATGATTTCTATTAATGAAATAAATGTAGAGAGACTGTGAAATATAGAGTGAAAGACTAGCTAGAATGGTGGCAGCTTATCTCTGAGAAGAGATGTGACGGCTACTCGCATTCGCAAGAAGATGATTACAATGAGGCTTTGAAGACCTTTTTTACAATAAATAGGAATGAAAAAAGTCGTAGACATCCAAAAACCTAACCCTAGGATATCAAGCGCCAAAATTCATGTGGGCCCCGTTTGGGTAAGTTAGTACATCAACTTCCCGGGGTCGTAACTTTTGCATACGATCTCCATTTTAGGCGTATAATAGCTCGTTGGAAAGATATCGTCGATAAGATTCATTTTGGGGGATAAATGATGCCATTAGATATCATTGAGAACCTAGATATTGAAAAACCTTCATTTAGGCCCTCAAAATGGCCCCGGAAGTTAAAACCTGCTAAAAATAGTAAATTGCCAAAATTGTCAGAAAGTTGTTTTGAGCCAGTTGGAAAAGGTGGGTGGCCACCGATATCCCAGACTCCATTTTGATTGATTTTTTTTTTTGAAATTGGGTGAAATTTTGAGAGAAACTCATATATGTAACTTGTTTGGGCAAATTCGGCCTCCATCTGCTACATAAATAAATAAAAAAATTGCACCGCCGTTAGTGGAAAAAACCCTGAAAAATTGCAGATTTTAAAACTTCAATATCTTGATTTCCCAGACTCCATTTCGGACAATTGTTTTTTTTAACTTGGGTGTTTTTCTGAGAGGAACTCATATATACAACCTATGTCTGCAAATTTTTCACAGAAATATATTGAAAATTTATGGAATGTCACGGCTCTCTTTTTTCTTCTCCGAAAAAAAAAATCTGCAAAAATAAAAAAATATTTGCCCACAATGTCTACCAAGGAAAGTGCTCTGATACCAATTGTTAAGAACCTGAATAGATCTACAAATATAATCACCACAAATACTGAATACACAATATATCCACAAACAATATATAAGAAACCACACTTTATTATTACCAAACCCTTGAGGTAGGGCAACACCATACAATGGATCCTATTGTGGAAGAGATCCTCTCCTGTTTACTTGCCTCTTCGAGGGGGCTTCCTCCTATTGAGCTACTGATCCAAATACAATATTTCTTCTTCATATCCCATTACATTTCTTGAACCCCTTATATAGTGCTACCATCACCTAAGAACATTCTAGAGGAGGAATCTTCTAGAAGTAGAGCCTTATAAGAAGTCCTCTTACATTTATTATATCTAATTACCCATTTATTATATCTAACTACCATAGTGGGCCTTATTTAATAATATATTGGACATAGTCCACATTATATTGAATGGCCTCCACTATTTTCACTATGGGCCCTTTGTCCCCCCCCACTACCTCTCTAGCTACCTTACAAAATATATCTCTCAGCTCACTAGGTGACCAACTCCTTACAATCAAAGACTTCCGGGACACAACCTACGCGTGCAATTACGGATGTCCAGATTGCTTCCTTTTGGACAGAAGGGGATGAATAATAGGAATATACCCTGGACCACTGAAAACTCTAATCCTTGTGCTCAAAAATTTTTAGTGTATCTCCACAAAATTGTTATTGAGTTGCTTCCATAAGCCGACGAGAACGTTCCCTTGATCCAAATTATGTTAGGAATGAACGCTGGAGGGAGATGATATAATCCTCCATAAATCCTGTTTTAATGCATTTTAATAGGATATATTCTCCAATCTTACGCTTATTAATGACCATCCTCTTGAACATGTATGGTAATTTATTAGCAATAAAGCATAGTAAATGTGCATTGGGAAGGGCACAGGGGTGGCAGGGACGGACGAGAGCAATATGTGATTTGATATGTTTTGAGAACCTAAGAACCCGCGAACCGTGAGTCCATGATGGTATGATGTGTGAAATTGGATAAGTATGAAATGACATGACCATCGAATGGACTCATGTAGGTGGAATGAAACTTTGGAAGTTCAGGGATCGAAATGTAGATCACAAAATTTTTTGGTGCAATGTGCCTATCACGAAACAAAGGAGCATGAAACCTCGATCCCATCAACCTAGGAACCCACGATTGTAGAATCGGCTAAGTATGGGACAACATGACGGTCGGTTGGAATCATGACGTGAAGTTATAGATGAATATGAGAAACTGTAAGTCCACTAACCCAGGAACCCGCGGTTTAAAAATGCGACTAAGTTTAGAACTAGAAAAGGATAGTAAGAGGGAAAAAATAAAAGGGAAAAATGGGTAAGTGTAGAAGAAGGAAATAAAGGGAGAAAAGAATTCAGGAGAATAGAAAAGTGGAGGGAAATTTCAGAAGTGAGAAATGACCTCATAAGTGCGTCGGGAAGCGTGGGTGCTTGCACCAGATAAGGATTGCCAGTGGAGATCAGGATAACTACTTCTCACTCCTTAGTTCATTGGTTCATGAGACTTAATCAACCTGTTCCTTCGTACGAAAGGTCCCTTTCTAATTTTTCATTCCTTTGGACTCATGACCTCATCCATTTGGGATTAAGTTTTGGAGAAGTTGTTTGCTTGGTATGTTTATCTTAGGAATTTTTATTGGAGTGATGCTTTGTATAGTTGGCCTTAGGTTGTGTCAGTATCGCCACTTTTGTATCATTGATTCAGAGTGGTTGACCAACAACTCCGATAGTCGAGAAGGACCCATGCTCTTTCTCTTGAAAGCATGGAGCCACCTCTTAGAAGGCATGGTTTTTTATACCACTAGTTTGCCAAAGCCATTGCATGAGACTTTTATGGACATGAAAAATCCCGTAAGGGATGAACTTGTGCATAAGAAAGTCATAGCTAAAGTTCTTGATGGTACCAATCAAGGGATCCCTTCCCAAGGGGATCCTTGTGCTTTTCCTTTCTTTGGAAACATCAATACCCCCTTGATGGCCAAATTGAACATTCCTGTGTTGAATGTAGGACTATCGATTTGGTTGTGGACCACTCTGAATGACTCAAATTCTCTTGATTCTCTTGATCATTTACCTTCTGCATCCATGAAGTCTACTCCTTCTCCTTTTCCCTCTTCTAGTGAAATTATAGCTACTAGAAACCAAAAGTATAAAAAGAAGAGGAAGAGGAAGAGTAAGAAAAGAGTTCACCATCCTCTTCTAGTCATGTTGGGGACTTGTCACCAGCCTCTGTGAGTCATGATGGGGGAAAACAACTAGCCCCTGCAAGTCATGTTGGAAGTAAAAGTCCAGTCACTGCTAGTCATACTGGTATTCAGTCACCAACCTATGTGAGTAATATTAGAGTCTTGTTACCAACCTCTGCTAGTCATGTTGGAGATGTGTTTCCATCCTCTGCTAGTCATGCTGGGGGAAAGCAAACATCCTCTATGAGTCATGATGGGAGAAAAATTATAGTCACTGCTAGTTATACTGGCATAAAGTCACCATCCTCTATGATTCATGTTGAATACAAGCAACTAACTGCTACAAGTCATGTTGGGGACACGAGTCTAGTCAATGTTAGTCATAATGGAAAAATATCACCAACCTATGCAAGTCATGTTGGATATCAACACCTAGCCACTGCAATTCATGTTGGGGGAAACCCACTAGCCACTACAAGTCATGCATGGGGTATTGATACTATTGAGACCCTTAGACGAATAGAATGTAAGCCCAAGTTCCCTTGTAAGCTTTTCAAGGGATATCACCTTACTCATTTATGCCCTACTATTGCTGTGGTATGAAGAACATGGTCCTTGTCTGAAGGCCCTTCTAGTTTTGTGTCGTCTTTGGATTCCCAATAAATCATTGGTTGATGAAGTGATCATGTTGATCCCATATTCAACTGATATCAGTCTCAATTTGTGGGGTGATGCATCTCTTGACCATGTTTTCTTGCATACTATTCAATGAGTGGTTGAGGAAGTGGTTGTGTCGATGCAATCTTTAGTCTATCTCACTCTTATCTTGGAGAGTGTCTAGTCTTCCAAAGTGGTTGAGCTAACGTAATCTTCAGTTGATCCCACTCTTCTTTTAGGGAGTGATGCATCTTTCAACTATGTCTTTAACATTTCCAATTCAATACCTTTTGAACAAGGGAGCATTCCACTCTCTTCAAGAACACTCCTTCTAAGTCCTAGGATGGTTTTCTTTGATCAAAATGATATTGTAGAGCCTCACCTTCCTTCTTCTAGACCTTTCTAGATAATAGTTCTATTTGAATCTATGTTGAATGGCATGTGTGGATGTATTGTAGATGAAGGATCCTCTACAAGTATTTTATCCTCCTTGACTTGGTAAGATTTAGGTTCTCCCAAGCTTGTGTCAGCTATCAGTGAGTTGTTGGATTTCAACATAAGACTGAGTGAATGTTTGAGGATTCTTCCTCAGTTGCCTATTAGTTTAGGTGGGAATATTTTCCTAATTGATATGTTAGTGGTGTCAGGCCCTTTAGACTTTAATATTCTTCTTGGGTGTGATTGTGTTTATGCTATGAATGTTATGGCGTCTATGTTTTTTCATGTGATGCATTTCCCTCACAAAAGAAGCATTGTCACTATTGATCAACTTTCATATGATAATCACCATCCTAGTTCGATTTCATCTTGTTAGCACTTTGTATTCCCATAGGTTGTTAAGGGCAAAAGAAATTAACAGAGGTAACTTACCAAAACCACTTCAAAATTGGGATCTAGCCCTGCCAATTTCATAGAGGGATCTCTCTATAGGATTTAGATCTGTTTGAGTTTTAGATATTAGGCTAGTTGTAATAATTTGAGTTTCTTGTTTTGTTTATAAAATTTGGTTGAAGTATTGCATTAAACATCCATTGGGCTATGGGGTCTGTGTTAAATATTAAGATCAGATACAATTTTATAAGATTTCTTCACAGGGCGAGATAGTGAGAATGATGGATCTTTTAAGATTAAATGTGGTCGAAAGATAGAACATGCGAAGAAATCAACCAAACAAAGAAGCAATTAATATTTTCTTTACTTAATATCAGATAAATAATATGCAGATCACTAAAGACTAGAAATAGAGTGCACGAGACAAATTATGTGCATTAAACTTCCTTTAAACGATTAGAAACATAAAAAAAAATGATTATAGAGTAAGATAAACATTAACAGAGCAAGATAAACATCACCAACATCCAAACACAAGAATCCCGTGAATATCCTTTTTATTACTGGTCGATTGTCTCAAAAAGATTACAATGATAGCTTCTTGGGCGCAAAAATCAACCCTCAATACTTCTAAGTGAGAAGTGTTTATACAATAATTACATTTGATCCTATCAGTAATGACTAGAATATGGTGGAGGAAAAATATAACTAACTATATTAAAAATTACAAAATAATAGGACTGTTGATGATCTGTTCGAATCATTGGTGTTGATTTTGAGGAAAGTAGTTGGTGATTCATCACTTTGATTTGAATGTTCCTCATGCTGACTTGGATGTCCACATCAACTCTACTCAAGTAAAGCACATATGTGTTCCCATCTCTTTTGACTGGGGATGGAAACCTTGAGTAACCTTCTGCAAGTTTCATCCATATATGTTTACTTGGAAAAGGTAGGCTTTGTGATAAAAATGTATTTTATCTCATGTTGGATGATCAGATCCAACTGTAAGGTTTCTAAGAAATCCTTGCCAATAATGCTCCCTTGTATGCCTGTGAATTTAGAACCATATTTTGCCACTACTAGGATCTTCTGCTTGTAGTCAGACATAGTGATGAGCTTATCATTGATCACTAGTAAACCTGGAAGTCCCTTCTTGTGTAGTGAGTCAACCTTGATGAAAAACCTCTGCACTCCAATGTCCATTAACTGGGCTTTCTCCTCAAGTTGCATGATCAATCCCTTCTTGGTCAAAACCTTCTTGACCTCAAGGATTTTTTCTGTCCTATCCTCAAATTCCAAAACCTCTAGCACTTCTTTGGTCTTGGAGTTTAAGAACCTAATGATTTCAATAACCTCTATGGGCCTCTCTCCCAATTCTTCCCTTATCTTATCAATGGCTTGTCTGGATCTCTACACCAATTCATGTTGTTCAAACACAATTTGTATGAGTGGCCAATTCTCTGCCATTGATTTGTTGATGTCCATCCATATGTTTTCCTTGGCTTTTGACAGTGTCTTGGCCATGACTTTCTCCTTCTGCAACTTCTTTATTTCTTGAGTGAGTCTCTATGATTTGTGCATCTCTGTGTTGTAACTGGACTTGAACATGGATTTAAGTTTCTGGAGTTTTCTTATCTCTTCTTGTAGTCTTTTGATTTCTTCTCCTTGCAGAGTCATGTCTTCCATTGACTTTGCCAATTTCTTAGAAGCATTTGGGACTGTTACTGGGATAGCTGATGGAATTTATGTTGTAGTGGTTGTTGATGCTATATTGACTCTTGTGAGAGGAACTTCTTCCAGTGGGATGAAAGTCATTGGCACACTCTATTCCTTCTCTTTGACCAACTTATCTAGCTCAACCTCCATCTCATTGATCTGTGCATTCTGCTCCATTATCAGTTTCAACATTTCCTCCTTGTGGCCTTCACTCTTAGCCATTTCCTTTGCTTGTGAATCTTCAGTGGATCGGAGCTTCAGTTGTTTCCTCAAAGATGATATGCCATCATTTTTCTTCTTTATTATTTCCTCGGCTACTTTAACATTGGATGGATCATATCCAATTTTTAGTACTAGCTCCTTAAGAGATTTGATCTTGTTGTCCTTGGCTAGAGAAGATATATTTTCCAGCTTCAACTGAGACTTGACATTGTTTAAAGAGACCTACAACTTTGCAGTAGTCATGGAGGTATTTTCCAAGGTAGAGAAAATCATCTCCTCAATTTGCATGTGCATATCCATTTGATTAGCTGGATGCACCTCTTTTATATCGAATTCAAATGTTGCCCTCTTGTAATAAAAAATTGTCTTGGGATGAGGAACCTGTGCCTGCAGGAACACCATATTCATCCTTCCTTTCTTCATGTAGAAGGAAAACAATAACTTGTCTTGTGTTGTATATGTCTTCTTCCAAAACTGTGCATAGGTGTTGTTAGTCAGCATCTCATTCTTCTGTTTGATCAAGTTGTACTTCTCAAAGATATTGAGTCTTGCAGGCTACTGTGAGGATTTGGCTGACAGTGTGACAATTGTTTGCTTCTTGGATGAAGAAGTGGACATTGTATGTTGGCTGTCTGAGAATATTGATGAGTGTGGTCCTTCCATAATTATGGTGGACCGAGTTTCATCTTCTCTAGACCTGTTAGGTGTATGACTAGTCTTGGTCCTTTTCCTGTAGACTTGGAAATATTCTACTGAGACTTTTGTGACTGAAGGAGAGACTTCTTTCCTGGATGTCTTCTCTAATTGTACCTGTGGAGTGATGGTATGTGAAATTTTTTCAGGTGAAGGCTGTTGTTTTGTATCTAGCAAAATGTTTTCCTACCACTCTGTTTTATTCATGAACCTTTCAATTTCAGGCTTTGGCACATGAGCATAAGGAGAGATCTTTTTTTTTAGCCTGGTTTCTGCTATAATTCCACAAGGGTCATAATTCCATGGGAATATTAGGTTGAACTTGTTGGCAAATGTTTAACAGGTAGCGTATGCTTGTCATTGATGGCAAGTACAACAGTGAAGATGGCAGGATCAGAGTGTGCATCGATGGACAAACATGAACAACGTAAGCTCAGGAAGAATTAGCATAGAGTCGAATGCAGTGCATAAGTGTGCACCAGGGATGAGGTTAACTCATGACTAAATCTCAAGGGAGATAGCGTACTTATGATCACAGGCGGATCAAAGGTTGAGTCCTTTGACACTTAGAAATTCTTCCAAGTAAGAAGGATGTATAAGCTTGGAGGAGAAGCGTCGGTGATCGTTGGATCCCATCCCAAATTCCCGATGACCATTAGATATCAATGTAGACAAGAGGAGCACGTTGAAGAGGAGGATAGATCTCAGACGTCAGATATGAGCGCAGGGTCAGACCACCGTTGGATCGAGGAGAACCTGCACGATCCTTAAAGAACAAGGAGAAGCGGGCGTAATCACGATATGCAAAATCGTGACTTAATCTAAGCCGTCAGATTGAGGTTGAATCTAGACCATTGATCCTAGCCCATGTCGGAGTTTCGAGGATCGCGAGTTAAACATGTCAAAGATTATTAACATCAGGAATCCCAAAATTGCGATATGCGATATTATGATTTAATCGCAGCCCTCAGATCAAGATAAGATCTGGACCATCGATCTGACTCACGTCAGCAAACCACGTCAGCTAGGAACACGTGGCACAACCAGGTAATGACAAGTGTCAGACTGATTCAACACTTCAAGCATATGTAAGTCACGAATCTGAGTGACACGTGGTAGTATTCAACACGTGTCAATCCACGTGTGACGTCAGCAGATGTACACCACTTCAGAGTTTCGAGGATCGCATGTTGGAGATGTCAAAGAAACAATGCAACAAGAATCTCGATATTGCAATATGCGAAATCACGATGTAATCTGAGCCGTCAGATCAAGCTCAGATCTGGACCGTTGATCTAACTCCATATCGGAGTTTCAGGGATCGCAACATGGAGAGGCAAGTAAACAATGCAACAAGAATTCTGATTTCGCGATATGCGAAATTGCGATCCAATCACAGCCGTTGAATCAAGCTCTGATCAGGACCATTGATCCCACGCCATTTTGGGGTATCGGGGATTGCGACTTGGAGAGTCGATATGTCTCATCTCCAGACTCACGAAATGTGAAATTGTGAAAGCGCCTTATGCATAAGGCTGTGGTCACAACCCATGGTCACGAGAAGTGAAGGAGTCAGTCCAGATAAGCTCCATTTGGGGGTTTCGGAGATCGCGACTTGGAAAGTCGAGATGCCACATCTCCAGATCCACGAAACGTGAATTCACAAAAAGTGCTTTTTGCATAGGCGCTTGGTTATGACCATAGTCATATTGGGGAAGGAGCTAGTATATAAAAGTTCTATATCAGAACTTCGGAGATCGCGAAATGAAGTGTTGAGACACTCAGCACAGAATTGTCGAATGCCGAAATCCCGAAATGAATGCAAGATCCCATGGATTCAATCCAACGGTGCAGGTGAATTTGAACAAGATCGGAGGGATACTATTGCACGACACAGTGAAACTGCTAGTAACCATTGATGGTTTCTACTAGAGGAGGCTAAGAGACTTCGGTGTGATTTCCAGAGGAGCTGAAGAGTCACATGGAATCTACCAGTGGAATCAAGACTATTCATGGAAGAAATTGACAGCTGGATGAGGGTTTGAGCTTGTAACTAAAATAGAAAGGATGATCTCGACTGTAACAGAGAAGACAAAGAGTCTCAACTACCAGAGGGAAAAAGGGATCTTATCTTAACACCTAGTGATGATAGACACAGGGGTTGAACTGCCAAAAAATTTGAAGAGTCGCGATGATGATCGTGCAGAGCACTTGAGATATGGAAGAGATTGGCGCGGTATGAGAATGCAAAAGAATGGCGAATATTGCATGCACAAAGTGCACATAAGCTATTAGTACATGGTACAAAGAAGAGATGAGAGAGCGATTGGAATTTCTGTGGTTGTTGTTATTGAAGGTGATTCATGTGTGAAGAAGGAGGAGAGTGCAACAGCTGAATTGAACAGAAGAGGAACTGTGCAGTGAATGGACATAGCGCATCGAGCATAAAGAGAAGAAGAACAAACATCGTAAGTCATGTGTGCAGAAAGGGAATGAGGCAGACAGAGAAACGAAATGCAACAGAACAATGATGAGTCTGGTAAGCCATTGTTGAACATCATATCACTGTAATAAGTTTCAATAGCAAAGGTTTTTATTTCAGGGTGGAAGGGAGGTGCTAGGGAGGACTGTTGTCCTCATAGGTTCAAGTGGGTGCTTGAACATAGGGGGTTGTAGCTTCCATCTGGTTGCATCTAGAGAAACCAGGGTGGTAGGGTGGTGCAAGGGAGAACTCTTGTTCTCTATTATACAGGTTGGTGCCTGTATGATTGGAAGTTGGTGCTTCCATCCATTTGGTGCTGGAAACACTCAAGGAATTGGTGCTTCCTTCTAGTTGGTGCTAGAGAAACCAAGGAGTTGGTGCTTCC
>SNQJ01S0147567.1:12395-23690 GCA_010110895.2 Picea sitchensis
TTACCCTGTATGGGTTTCCTCGGGAAATATATGTCTCTGTGTTTCTCATATATGTGTGACTGATGCTGAATGTGCCATAGTTTATTTCCCTGCATTAATGTGATAATCATTCAGTGTTTCTGCAAAGAGTTTAAAAGCAGCATAATTGTTTAAGCATGGTAACAACTGATTCACCCCCCCCTCTCAGTTGTCCAACAAAACTTCATTTCCTTTAACATATTATTGTCTTCTTCCCCTGTAACTATGTTGCTGCATATGAATGAACCTATCTGACCTTTGATCCTGAGTTGCTGCTTCTTCTTGAATGCCACAAAGTGAATATCATCAGAATTGATCATCTGTCTGATGTATTCCAAGGAGAATATTCTAACAGACAGGTATTTAGGTAGCTTGTAAGGAGGTAGTTCGCACCCATAGACTCTGATTTCTGTATGGTCCTGGTAAAGGTACCAGTCCCCTGTTTTGGCCAAATGTGACAGGTGAAAAATCCTTTGAACTTCCTCATTTATTCTAGGTTCCGTTCTTCCACTGAGCATGCATACCATTGGATGGAAAAATTGGTCAATGAATTGTTTGAAGTTAAACTCAGATGAGTTCTTCCTCACTAGTGATCTCCAGGAGGTTACTGGTTGAGGATTACCATCTTGATCCAACTTATGGAGAGAGAGGGAGAATTTGTCTGCTTGGAATAAAAGGAACAAGTACACCAATATTGAAGAATACCTGAACATACCCTCTGTGGAAAACTTGAAATTTTTTTCATGGATGTTGTTAGCCAAAAACTGGTTGTAGTCAAACTGTGTAGTAGCCTTTTCTTTAGTGGAAAAAATGGACATAAAACCCAGAATGGGTTCGTCTACCCATTCATCAGAATAGTATCCTAGCAAACAACATAGGGAAGACATGATCTGGTTTCCTTTGACTAAGATGAAATAATGATATGGGGAATTCTTTTTGGGAAACTATGCATTTTTGGGTAGGAAGAGTTCAAAAATCTGAGCTCTCTGTGGGAAAGGTAGTTTCTGGTAGAGCTCAGTAAAGATTTCAATGGAGAAGGGGGAGCCAGAATCAATTCGGGGTATCTGGAGCATTTGGTTTATCATCTCAGGGGTGATGGTGAATAGAGTTTCATCAGATGAAGACACAATGGCCCTTTGGCTAGGAAGGTAGTGTGCTTGACATTTCAGGGTGAACTCAGGGAAATGGTATGTCTGGGGAAACATGTATAGTGGGAGATTGGACTCCCAGAGTCTGATCTCGTCGCTCTGGTCCAGTAAAATATCTTTGAGCCAGAAGTGTAATTCGAAGAAGTTGAATTCACACTTCATCTATGCAATTAGATAGTCTTTATATACCAAGTGTATGCGATCCAGGTCAACGAGAGGGGGAAGGAAAGGATTTTTTTATGTCTCTACGGATTTAGATTTGGGTGCCATGATTGAATGGAGATATGCAAACAAAAAATGATGTTGACTGTGTTTACCAGGTTTAATGGCATTTTTTGACTATGAGCTTGAAGGCGTTTGTCTTGATAACAGGAAACGGTGGAGTCGACTGCGTCTGGATCGATGAACAGTGCAGGAATGATGAAAGAACAGAGTTAACTGGTGGAGCAAGGTGTCTGTTATGGAGTGGATGGTGAGTTGGACGGGTAACGGTCATGGCCGATGACATTGATTGCCCAACATGTGGATGGAGGTGACATGGAGGATATTTAATGGCCAACGGATGGATAGGATGTGACGTGCAACATGTGAGTGGAGTGTGACGTGTAGGGAGGGTAGTGGACTGTGGTGGTGGTTTTAACGAGTGGTTTGGTGGTATATCAGAGGTAGGCACTAAGGGGTAATGAGTGAGGGGGGTCCAAGTTAACATGGCGTTGACACGTTATGAGGGGCCCGCGCTGGGAAAACCACCAACTTGGACCCCCCCTCGCCCCCCACCGTTAAACTCAGAAAGGTCGGGGGGGTGTCCAATATTCACTGCTGACTCTAGATCTGAGCGAGCTTTGATAGACCATTGAGATTAGTGCGCCTTTTATCCACAAAGCACCAAAACTGTAATATCACCTCCGAACTTAGGATAAAAACATTTTATGGGTCTTTGCTAGTTCCCCTTCTTTATTTTGTCACCAAGGGGTAAAAAATACATCATTTTAACTTAAATCAAAGGCATTTAATAAACCTTTCATCAATTTTATTGAAAATAAAACTTGCTAACCTTATCTCCTAATCTAATTACCTAGAAAATTGACCCATCTTAAACTGTTGGATCAATTATTACTCTAACCTAAGACATTTGACCAAGTTTAGACTATTTGATCAACTTATTCACTAACCTATCTAATTTGGCTAAGATTAAACTGTGTAGCCAAATTTATTCACTATCCTATTTGCACAAATTGAAAGAGTTTGATCATGTTTAGATAGTATGAATCAAACCAAATTTATGCCATGGGGTTTTATCTTTTATCTTTTTCTATTTTTATGCCCTCTTTTGATTTTTTATATTTTATATTTTCTTTCTTTTTCTTTTTCTTTTCTTTTCTTTCCTTTTCTTTTTCTTTTTCTTTTCTTTTTTATTTCCTTTTAAAAATCATTTGTAGAATAAAACATTATTTACAATATAATACAACTAGAAGAAGAGATTATAATCACCAGGTGATCCTATGAAATATAGGGTTCTAACGGTGGCTCCACTTGGGGATGGTGCTCTCCTTGTGAGGTGCCAAGAACTAGCTACTTGTTGCCCTGAATATTCTTCTCCAGTTCTTTTATGAATCCATATTAGCTTTATTTTTATTATAAATCTGATGGTCCAGATCAATGGCTTAGGGCCTTCTCTTCGAGATTCAACCATCTGATAAAAATCACCTCACACATGACATAAAATTAAAATTAAAAGTGGTTTGTACAATGAGATGAGTGACTAAGATCTTCATTATGATGGAACATAATGTTTGAGCATCCTGCCATTTATAGGTCCTCCTAGCAGATCTGCTCCATCACTGTCCTCGAGTAAGAATGCATTGTTTCCTTTGTATGTTTGAATGATGAAAGGGCCTTTCCACAAATTGTCAAACTTTCCATGCTTTCCCTTGTCCTCATTTACTGAATCCCATTTTAGTACCATATCACCCAATTTGAAATCATCCTCCTTGGTTCTTCTATCATAAATATTCTTGATGCTCTCTTGAATTACCTAGGTCTGGTTATACACCTCCTCTATGGACTGTTGGAGTTGGATCATGTGATTGATCCTCCTTTGAATGTCGTTAATCTCTACCTGTACTTCTTGCAACAACTTCATAACATGAACACCCAAAGAGGTGGGGAAAACAACATCAATACCATATACCAACTGATATGGGGACATACCAATTGATCTTTTTGTGGTCATCCTGTCAGCCCAAAGTGCATGAACCAACTTGTTGTGCCAATATTTCTTATTTTCCTGCAACATTTTCTTGATGATATTTACCAAACTTTTATTAGAGGACTCTTCCAATCCATTACCCCGAGGGTAATAAAATGTAGAGTGCCCTAAAGTGATATGATACTTACTGCAAAATTCTACCATCTTTTTGATCTGAAAGTTGTTGCATTGTCAGTTATAATTTTCTTAGGGCATCCAAATTGAGATAGAATGTTATTTTCCAAGAATTTTATAATTACAACATATGTGGCTTGCCTGGAGGGTACAAATTTAATCCACTTTGTGAAGTAGTCTGTAGTTGTGAGAATCCACCTATGCTATCCCGATGAGGGCGGGTGAATCTCACCAATAAATTCCAACCCCAATTGCTATAATGGAGCTTCCACCGAAATAGGTTTCAAGGGTAAAGGAAAAAGTTTCCTTTTGCCTTCAAATACCTGACACTTGTGACAGGAGGTTACCTTTTTATGGGTGTCTGCAAACAAGGTGGGCCAGTAAAAACCAACTCTAAGGATATTTGTTGGCACAGGGGAAGACCCATGGTTCAACTCTAACAACGCACCAACAAACCCTAACTATTGGCCCTTTTGGCAACAACTGTGAAGCAGATGAAGTCTCACCTGAAGTAGCAATAGGGGATTGTAGGACACAAGTGTCTACAACCATAGGAAATGCAAAGCGAATCTGAAACATAATGTCGACCAATCTAGATATTCCTTATCCTTCCTAATATTACTTCGCAATTTATATCTATGATCTAACACAATAATGAAATAACAATATAACAGATCGCAAATAACACATCATCAATCACACAAAACAACAAGATATATGTGGTTCACCCTCTCCCTAGGGATATGCCCACATAATTGTGTTTCTTGATATATTAGATGAAAACATATAGTTCTATCTGTGCACTTAGCTGCAGATCTCTCTCTCTCTTTCTCTCTTTCTCTCTTTCCCTCCCTGCGCACCCAACTGCAGGGTCGATCTTCACACCCAACTGAAGATCTTACAATACAGTCTAAATAATGCTCTCAAAAATAATAATCAACAATGAACAACCACACTCATAGTATCGACCAACTTGTTCTAGGTCTTCTAGACCTTTATTTATACACTACATGGCAAAAGACTAGGTGTCAAAACCCTAGATCCAAAACCCTAGGTCCACTTGACCCACATTTTCAGGGATTCGCCAGCCTTTTCTTCCTCCTTTTTTGCAAGGTGCTCCAAAGCACGCGTTGGTGTCTTCTTCCACTTGCTGAGTTGTCCTTGATCCATATTCCTTACTGCTTTATCTTCCTCAATCTTATCTTCCAACGACTAGCTTTTATTTTATTTTCTCCTTCTTTTCTGTTTGTTTTCCCACTTCGACCCTTCCTCGATTTATGTGCCTTCAGTGCAGTTCGTACTTCACCTTTCTTCCTTAATATTCTCTTCCTTACATATCCAAGGGCCAACAAGCCCCCAACACTCACATGTGACTCGTCCCGAGTCACTGCAAGACTGAACCTTCTGTATTACTTCGACTGTAGACTGCGTGGAGCAGCCTGTGCTTTCTACTCTGTCCCTTCCTATCGTGTGCAGACTGTATTTTCTGTGCTTGGTACCTAGTTTCAACTGCACCTGGTACCTAGACCCTTCTTCCTTTGATTCTATTGAGAGCTGCAAGGCAACTGGTTGTCATAATATAATTTCAACCAGCTCCCATTCACTAATCCATCCTTCCATTCTCCATTAAGGGTCTTCAACTGCTATTGGGACTCATAAATGTCATATTTTCATCCACCTTTCTCTTCATCATTCTTCACATTTCATTGACCATTAACCTTTCATGATATCATTTTCATAAATATATTTGGGTTTCACCTTATTATTTTCCACTTTATACATTTTAGTATTAAAATGGAATTTGTGATTAAATATTAGAAAATCGACATGTTTTCATATATATATCTCAAAAATGTGTGAGATTTGTAATGTGTAGGAATATGTGAAGGATTAATTCAAAAGGACTTCTTGAATACTTCCTCCACCATTTCAAGATTCGAGGAGATAATTCAAGCCTATTCCAAGGAGAATATCATGGAGATTTGGTTGGCATATCTTATCTAGGATTTGTGAGAGATATGTGTGAGGATTTGAAGGGATCATATTTTGTAATAATGGGAAAGTAGTTGAGAGAATAGTGGATATGTAATTATGAGATGGTTATCTTATCTTCAAGGCTCTCATGTATAAAAGAGAGTGCTCTCTCTTCATGAGGGAATATATAATTTGGTAGTCATTTAGTAGTAGTCCTTAGGATTTGAAAGAGAAAGGGATTCTTAGCTCTGATTCATAGTTTTGGTTTCCTTGCTTTCATTATTCTGTTATGAGGATTGATTTAATTATTGTAATGTAAGATTTCTTCATTGGTGTGAACTCACATATGTTGTTGTGTCATTCAACTCTTCACATGTTGTATTGTTTTTCCTTCATGTAGTTCTCCATTCCTAGATTAATTTAATTTATGCAATTTAATTTCAGTCATGTGTTGTAGCAATTCAATTCCAAGTCGTGTGTTTCAATTTCCTTCATTAGATTAATGATTCAATTTCAGTTGTAGCTTAAACATTAGATTAGATTAGTCCCGCTTCAATCCTGCATATACTTTGCATGTGCTTCGTCAGTTTACGAACCTCAGATTGACAAATTAGATAGTTGGGAAAGTACTAAAATGAAATTAATACAACATTAGTTCGGCCCAATGTAACAATTGTTGTTCCCTTGTTACGATTCTCGTTCCCTTTACATGAAATGTCATTCATTTGAATGAAACAATTTCCGTTCCCTTTAGGATTGTTGTCCGTTTATAGGTGTTGCATCTCTAGAGGATGAGGTATTGAAAATGAAAGGTAATAACCTACGTAGGAAACAAGTAAAATGCCTGTGCCAGCACCTACCTTCGGCTGATGCATAGAGGTTGTTTTTAGGACATCTTTAGAGCCCAACATTTTGGTGTCGTTGTCGGGGAAGCACGATGGATTGAGGTGTCATTTTTTTTTTTTCATTTCAATTCATGAAATTGTGATCTAGATGTGTTGGTAAGGGGTCATAAGAGCTAATTGAGTGGAGACTCCTCATGTTCTCCCTGCCAACTAGGTAAAATTAATTTCAATTTCTGCAAAGAGTGTTTCAATTTCAGCAAGAGTAATTTCAATTCCTGCAAATTTCAATTTATGCAAGAGTGTTTAATTTCTGCAAGTGTGATCTACATGTGTTGGTAAGAGGGTCATAGAAACTACTTCAGTGGAGACTTCTCACTATCCCTGCCAACTACCAAGAGCGTTTGATTTCCGCAACTGTGAAAAGTAATTGTTTTATGTTTTAGCAAGAGTGTTTTTATTTAAGTTTTTCATTTTGATTTGGGTGCTATAAAAATACTTTTTCAACATGGTTTAACAATGACTTTCATCTTGGAACTACTCACTCAGATCCTGGCATATGTCAGTATTTCCTCTTCCTTGGAAGAGGAGATCTTGACAAGGATCAAAGATTCAAATACTCCTCCATAAACAATTGAAGATCCAACATCTGAAGACTCTTATGCATCCGATGACGAACAATTGATCGAACAATAGATCAAGGAAGATGAAGAGGAGTTACAGTATGATCTGAGCGAGGAACATTGCGCCTATGAAAGCCTTATCGAGCAATGGTTCCAAGTAAGTACTCAATTAGATAAATTTTGTTTTTGTTTTTATTCAGTTAAATCACAGTCACAACAATTCAATTTGTTCATTTTTGTATATTTCTATTTTTCATGGGTAAAAATGAAAATGAACATAGTTTTACTATTGTTACGTGAATGGCTCCACTGGAATTTTAATTACATGTAACTAATTTTTAATTCTAATTAGCATAAAGTAGGTAGGATTTTATTTTCAAGTTTTTTTTATTTTTTAGAATAAGTATGCTCTCCTCTGCGCTTCGTTTGATCGCGAGGATCAAAAAGTAGGGTGACTGAAGTTTCAGGAATGATAAATTGTTGACAATGAAAAAATGCCCAATCCAATTGTTTGTCTTCAATTTCAAATTATATATCTCCATTTGCTAAATAAATTTCTTTCTTTAATTGTTTAAATTTCTCTTTTAAATCTAGGAATAATACAAAATTAAAACAAAAATTAAAAAAATGGTTTCTTTGTCTTAAACTAGTTTTCTAATTTTTTTTATTTTTATTTTTATTTTATTTTAGAATGCAAATAAAAACAAAATCTTAAAATAAAATAAAATAATAATAACAAAAAAATGCAGAAATTGAACTGAAGATATCTCACAAATTGGGATTTGGGTTTTTATGATTTTTGGACAGGAAGTGCATTATGTTATGATAAAAAACCCAGTAAATTTCAGGCCAACTTAGTACACGGTTTTCAAGAAAATCAATATAGTCACCTTCAACCTTTTTTCGGTTTATAAAAAACTGTGATGTGGGTATTGCTGATTTTCGACGTGTAGAAGCATTTCGACCATAGGAATCTGCCTACCAAATTTCAGCTCAACCCATTTCGTTGTTTGTGAGAAAATCACATTTGACGTTTGTTGTTACACCGTGCAAATACACCCCTAAAGCAGCCTGCAACAAAAAAAAAAAATACAAAAATTTCGAATGCAATTCATATTCACAATAATAGAACTTGGCTAGGAGATCTGATTTTATGGGTGGAGGTTATGGGGTGAAACCCCATCCACGCCACTCTTTATGCCATGTTTTCAACGATTTAATGATTTGGCAATGATCTGTTAGTTATGCGTTCTGTTGGAACTCAGCTATTGTTGGAGTCACCCCTGGTTTTAGCATCCTTGAAAATGAAAATTATACGGCTATAATGTTGTTTGCATGTGAGAAGGTCGATTTTAATTTTGAGTGCTTTGTTTTCCATTTTTCCGTTAGTATCATTTTTATTTTTATTTTTGCATTTTCCTTTGATATGTAAAACAAAGACAATTAAAAATAATAAAACCATAAATAATAATAATAATAATAATAATAATAATAATAATAATTTTACAAGAATAAGAACGAATTATAAAAATAAAAAACAACAAAAACAAATAAAAACTATAAAGACTTGCTTGTCTTATTTTTTACATATTATTGCCACTATAAGCTTGACCCGACATTGACAACTTAACAAATGCTGAATAAAAAATTAACTAAGGTTTTGTCGTGCTATGCGAGGGATTCATACTGGCCAATAATTTGCATGTTCTACTTTTCATTGATGGTTTTTGATTTTTTTTTTCAATTGACTTTTATTCAATGAAGTTTTGTTTACAATTTTCTTTATTTTAGATAGTTAATAAAACGGAAAAAAGTTTGCAAATGGATTTTCACATTTCTTGAAAACATCATTGGAATCATGCTTTTATCTTTTTATGCTAAAATTATTGTGAATTCACTTCACCAGGTATTCACGAAAAGGATTGTCAAAAATGCACTATCACAAACCGGTAAAAACACATTTCATTCTTTTCATTTGGTTGATAGCATTATTATTAATTTCTGCACTTTATGTTTTCGATATTCTCACACTATTTGTTGCATATTAGTGCCGAAATTTTGCAGGTTCAAAGACGATCGAATTTCTTGCAGAAGTGACTTTCAAGAATCATAGAAAATTTTCCGAAAAAAAAACATGCTTTGTTGACTGCTTGAAGGAGTTGTTACTCATCATAAACATCATGGCATTTGCTGTTACACAATGACCTTTCATAAACCCATTTGAGTAATGAATGTTTAGCCACATTTTTCCTTCAAAACACATTGGTCATCCTTTTTTTGAAGTATATCATCCATTTCCTTATCCTTCATGGCTTCACACGTGCCTACTTTTCTGAGTCACATACATCTCTTTATCTTTCAGTTCATTTTAAAACTATCCATCTCCCTTTCCATGACTCTATTGCCTAGCCCTAAACACTGTTGCTATTGAGATATTTTCATTCATAGTCCTACCAATATTTTTACAAACTCATGTTGACTGATGTGAGATTCCTTAAGGCCCACCTTTCAACAAGTCTTTCCCCATCGGCCTCAACAACTTATCTGGGATATAGACTAGAGTTCATTTTGAGTAACTAGAGGCTTACATACCTTAATGACAAGTTCTGTCATTGACAATCATGGGAATACATCAATGTACTTTGATTGTTAGATCTCTCAAGTGGCTTGACATCATCTCATCCATTCACACTTCGCAAGCTGTACTTAGGTACCTTGGCACTCATTGACATCAATGGTGAGTTGTCTCGCATTGGTTAACGACATTCATTAATGGTCGGTAATCCAATGAATTCTCTTCATGCTCGACATCGACACATTCATTCACATGACTAGAATTGTACCATTGGGTTTAGTAGCGGGTGAAGACTATACACTTTTTCATGACTCCATCAACAATTGCATCAGTATTTTTCAGCTATATGAGAGTACCACAGTTCCACTTTCATACTTCCTCTTTTCCATGATTCATTAGCAGTAGTTAAAATTCCTCCACTTCACATTCTCTGATCCAGTAGTTACAACAGTCCCAGCTACAACAACAATCACCTTTCACATGATACTGCCGCAGTGACATATTTCGTGCTCTAGCAGCCACATCAGCCATATTCTTATTGCATAGTTCATCAATATTTTGGGAAAGTGGAGGTACGTTATTTTCTAAACTTTGACCATGTAATTCCTCAACTGCTAGCAATGAATAATTTGGAAAATTCCCTCACCAAGCTCCCTTTCCTTTTCACTTCTATGACTTATGCCACGTTGCATGTGGACATGCAACCCGTTTAGTTGGGCGGTAGGGGACTTTATTCACTATCATCACTACATTTTTCCACTACCATCATTGCATTTTTCGTCTCATTTACCATTTACCAGCATTTATTTTCCAATGATACTATGTTTCACTTTGCTTCATAAACAATGATATACATATTGGCATGATTCACAAATATGAAAAAGGGATTTCTTATACTCAATGATGTTTCCTTATGCACATTGATAACTTATCTTTTCCAGTAAGAATATGGGTAAAATATTATCATAATAGCAAGAGAACAAATAACGAAATGAATGTTGTTAACACAAGAACCAACATTCTCTATATTCATGGTTGTCACACAAGAACCAACCATAAGAAAATGTTAGATGTTACTCATGACATTTCCATCATGGAAACATTCATTATTATCACTCAAAGCTGAAATTCAAATGCCAAAATTTCTTGAGAAGATCCATGCATAGTTGCATGCAGACATGCAACAAGTTCAGTTGGCGGGTATGTTGGGGCTCAGAAATATCATATTTTCATCCACCTTTCCCTTCATCATTCTTCACATTTCATCGCCCATTAATCTTTCATGATATCATTTCATAAATATATTTGGGTTTCACCTTATTATTTTCGACTTTATTCATTTTAGTATTAAAAGGGAATTTGTGATTAAATATTAGAAAATCGACATGTTTTCATATATATCTAAAAAATGTGTGAGATTTGTAATGTGTTGGAATATGTGAAGGATTAATTCAAAAGGACTTCTCAAATACTTCCTCCACCATTTCAATATTTGAGGAGATAATTCAAGCCTATTCCAAGGAGAAGATCATGGATATTTGGTTGGCATATCTTATCTAGGATTTGTGAGAGATATGTGTGAGGATTTGAAGGGATCATATTTTGTAATAATGGGAAAGTAGTTGAGAGAATAGTGGATCTATAATTATGAGATGGTTATCTTATCTTCAAGGCTCTCATGTATAAAAGAGAGTGCTCTCTCTTCATGAGGGAATATATAATTTGGTAGTCA
>SNQJ01S0147568.1:0-16064 GCA_010110895.2 Picea sitchensis
GAGATGTAGGGTATCAAGTGGTCTTTTATAGATTCCACTATGATACTCATAACATTGATATCATTGTCTTTGAACTTCTCCATATCTACAACATTCTGCGGTTCCTTCTCTTTTCCTTCTTCAAACTCTAGCTTCACGATCTTTCCTTTCACGATATCCAACACTTTATTCTTGGCAAGAATGAGGTCAAACCTTGTCTTCCATGCTCTAAAGTTATAGGCTCCATCTAACTTGTTCTCTGACTTCATAGAATAATTCATGGCTTCTTTGACTTGGTCAAACCCTAGATTTGACCATAAATTCAAACTTCACATCTTGGCTTGCTGAGAGTATCAGGAGATGTGCTAGGCTAGAGCACACTGATCTATCTGGATATTAGGTCAATCCATTCACTTAAGGTGCCTCAACAAGAGGATTAGGGTTTCTGCAACTGCTCTTGCTAGTAACCCTAGTGACAATGTCTTGGAAGTTGCTTCTGCTAGTAACCCTAGCGACAGTTCCTCGGCGAGCTCAATATCCTAGCGGCTATGTTTCCTTCCAGCGTTTAGACTGAATGAAGGAGGTGTGGGCCCATAACCTATTAGAATATGAAGGATGTGTGCTCTCTTAACCATTGAAAATACCCTTGTCTCCCAAACATAGGCCGAAGCCACCCTTCGAGCACCTTAACCTTGATAGAGAATCATTCTGGAAGAAAACCATAGGATAGATAGCCATACAAAGGGTAGCTCACCTTTCCCCAAGGATAAAGCATGAACAAGAGCTGATCAGATAGTCCAAACCCTAGCCAAGAGATAGCCCAAGCCAAAACGTAATTGCTAGCTGTAACAGCTGCACCAACAACTCTCCTTCAAACCTGCGCACAAGACTGCAACTACACTGCACAGAACTGGCTCTCTGCAAATGCTGAGATGTGTCAAATGAGAGACTGGAGGCCTGTATTTATAGTGGTTATGGCACACTTACTAGGGCCGACTTCTCCTTCTGGGTACCTGTCTGTTCAATATATTATTATTATTTCTGGATGACTTCTTCTCTTGGAGGCTAATAACCTAATATAAATTATCTTCTCGAGCCGACAATAATTCTAGGGTTATTTTCCAACTCATTAGGGTTTTCTCTTGCTTCCCGGAGTCTTCTATTCTTGTCAGGTTTACATGTGGAGGTAAATACCTCCCTCAGCTACCATAATATCAACACTCCCGACTCCTGAAATGTCGAAATTCCAATCTCCAATCAACGACTCTCGTTGACCCAGATATAATGACTAATAATCCTTCATGAGCTTGCGAGTGCTGAAAGAAACTCGGTCTTATCCTCCCCACAACTCCACTAGATCTAACGGTCCATAGAAAATCAGTGTTCCTCCCTCCGAGAAAATCAACCATCCGTTCTAATTCTCAAAAACTCCTGGCCAAGTAAATTGACATCTTTCCTCCTGATATTTATTTTTGTGAGGTGATTCCAAACCTCGTCCTCCCTTCGAACTTCTTCAAAGTCTCTATCCCTCCTGATCTTGGTTCTTGCTGCAAACTCAAGGATTCTAGGGAATTCTTGTGCGCACTCCTTGCGACCTTCACGATAATCGTTGATTATTTGATGTCTTCCACCTCTGCGCACTCCTTACGATAGAATCCTTCGACCACTCACTTGGGTTGGAAAAGCATTAGACTTAAATTCACCTGTGCACACCTTGCGCGGCTCTGTGCTCTTCTTGCACTTATTATGGTATGAGAATAAATCTATCTCTTCTGAGCTTCTCTGAGGTAAAAATCAGACTCTCATCAACGCACTCCTTGCGGACCTTCACTGCATCCCTTGTAGGAATTCTCAAGAAGAGAAACAATTGAAAATTACACTCTCCCTCTCATGGACTTCATACATTCAACATGAAATCGCATATACACACACAACCTTGAAACAAATGCAAACATAGTATATAAGAAAACTGTAAACATACCATTCAATAGATGCAAACAGTGACCATAACAACACCACAAAATTGGATAAAAGAATTCTTATATTAGTTTAAGTGCTTATGTACATGGGTTCAATAGTGATAGCTATCTGCTCATACAACTTCTACAATCTTTGTTCCTCTACTCTCCTATGCTCTCTTTCTCTACAACTTCTAACTACTATGAGAATAATGATACAATACAATACATACGAGGGATATTTCTCGAGTTTTCCCTCCTACAACCTCAAGCTATCTAATCAAATTAAAGCCTACATATACTTTACATTCATTACATTAAATGCCTACAACCAACAGATGCAAGAAAACAATCAAGATCTGCATTACAATCCCCAAAACATTTAAGGGAAATTACATTCTTCCAACTATTACATTAATGTTTCATCTTTTAAAATTCAAATCTTCTTCAAAATGTGCATTGGTGCATGTCCATCTTTCCTCCACTTGTGCTTGCTTGTGATGCTCCTGCATCATACTCCTCTGGCTGAAAAATTCATGGACTCTTGTCCATGAGCTCCTGCACCATCTATCCATGTTTCTGGATATCTGTTTCACTTTCCCAGCTGGCATCCTCAATTGGGTGTCCTTTCCATTTTACCAAATATTCAAGATGTGTCTTCCTCCGAGTCTTCTTGCTAACTCTCTGATCAATGATCTTTTCTATCTACGGATTTTCAGCTACAGGGATCTGTTTGACCCACTGAACTTCCTTTTGATTCTCTTATCCTCTTGCTTCATCCGCTCTATAAGGATACAGATATTCTACATTGAATATGGGCAATATTCCCACACCATCTGGAAATTCTATCTCATAATCATTTGCCTCAAATTTCTGTAAAATCTTACACGGCCTTATCTTTTTCATCTTTAGTTTATTATATGTTCCCCTTGGGAACATTTCTTTTCTAAGGTGTTCTAAAAACACATCTTCCACTTCGAGATGAAGCTCTCTCTTTTGCTGATCTGCTCTACGCTTGTATTCTTAGTTGTAATTATGCAACCACTCTTTAATCTTACTGTGCATCTCTTGCAGCTTTGCTGCAAAATATTTTTCTCCAACACTTCTGAATTCATTCTGATCTAAGTATCTCAACTCAAATACTCCTCTTGGCTACATTCCATACATTATCTGGAATGGTCTCTATCCCGTGCTCCAGTTAGGTGAGTCATTATATGAAAATTCCGCTTGTGGAAAAATTTGATCCCACTGACTATGATGTTCAGCTACTAAACTCCTCAATAAGTCTCCCAAACTTCGATTTACTGCCTTAGTATGTCCATCCATTTGAGGGTGATATGCTGAGCTAAAAGATCGATTTGTCCCCATATTTTTCCATAATGTCCTCCAGAAATGACCAACAAATTTGGTATCTCGGTCCAAAATAATAATCTTGGGTAAACCATGAAGTCGAACAACTTCTTTGAAAAACAGATTTGCAATGTGTGTTGCATCACTGGTTTTCTGACATGGAATGAAATGTGCCATTTTTTAGAATCTGTTGACTACCACAAATATGGAATCACAATCTCTCTGTGTCCTCGACAGTCCTAACATAAAATCCATGCTTACCACATCCCATGGCCTCTCTGGTATTGGCAATGGTTGATACAATGTTGTATTATGTCTTTTCCCCTTTGTGTGCTGACAAATTCTACATCTGTTGACAAATTTCTTGACATTTGTCTTCATCTCTGGCCAATAATATAAATTGTTCAGTTGTGCAAATGTCTTTTCATGGCTGAAATGTCCGGCCAATCCTCCACTATGTTTTTCCTTTAAAAGGTTTTCTCTCATAGAGCTCTTCGGGATACACAATTGATTCCCTCTAAATAACAGTCCATCCTGAATTAAATATTCAATCCATTGGCTTCTATCTCTCATAATTGGATTCTCACATGCTTCATAAGCATCCTTGAAATATGAATCATCTTTGTACATATCCTTAAGGCTATCAAAACCTAAGGTCTTCACACGAAACTCCTGCAAAATCAAACATTTCCTGCTCAATGCATCAACAACCTTGCTAGCATTTCCATAAATGTGCTTTATAACAAAAGTAAAGTTATGCATAAATTCAACCCATTTTGCATGCTTCTGGTTCAGTTTCTCCTATTTGATTATAAACTGTAGGGCATGGTTGTCGCTATACAAAATTAACTCCTTCGGAACCAGGTAGTGCCTCCATTTCTTCAACGCTTGTATGACTGCATAAAACTCTTTATCATACGTGGAATAATTTCTCTCGGCATCGTTCAACTTCTCACTGAAGTATGCAACTGGTCTATTGTCTTGACTTAAGACTACACCAATCACAAATCCACTTGCGTCACATCTCACTTGAAAGTTTTTACTGAAGTCTAGAAGAACTAGAACTGGTTGTTCAGTTATATTCTCCTTTAACAACCTGAAACATCTTTCTACTTCCTCTGTCCAATGAAAATATTTATGTCTTTTCTTGACTGTGTTCATCATTAGTGCACTAATCCCACTAAAATTTCTGAAGAAATTCCTGTAAAAACTAGCTAGTCCATGAAAGCTTCTGACTTCAAAGATATTCCTTGGCCATGGCCATTCTTTGATTGCTTTTACCTTCTTAGGATCCATATTCAACTTATTTGAAGAGATTACAAAACCCAAATAAATGAGTTCCATCTTCATGAAAGACGACTTCTTCATATTTATTAGCAACTTCTCTTACTGCAACCTCCTCATCACTAGAGTTAAATGTCTCAAATGCTCTCCCTTCGTCTTACTGAATATCAGTATATCATCAAGATACACAATTACAAACTTTCCAATGAAATCTTTCAAGACTTCGTTCATCAATCTCATAAAATTACTTGGCGCATTCGTCAAGCCAAATGGCATAAAAATCCATTCATATAGTCCTTCATTTGTCTTGAATGTTGTCTTCCACTCATCACCTTCCCTCATTCTAATATGATGATATCTGCTTTTCAAATCAATTTTTGAAAAAAACTTTTCCCCACTCAAGCAATCCATCAAGTCATCCATCCTAGGTAAAGGAAATCTATACTTGATGGTGATTTTGTTTGTAGCCATCGAGTCTGTACACATCCTCCATCCACCATCCTTTTTTGGACTTAACACTGTTGGCACAGTGCATGGACTCAAGCTTTCTCTAATCAACCCTTTGTCCATCAAATCTTGGACTTGCTTCTTAACCTCTTCATTCTCCTGCGGTGTCAGTCTATACACCGCTTTGTTTGGTAAATTCACTCCTGGTATAAGTTCAATGTGATGGCTTATACTTTTGATGGGAGACAATGAACAAGGAAAATCGTCCACCACTATATCAGTGAAATTCTCTAGCAGTTCCTGAATTTCCTTCGGTAGATCATCTATCGAGGTATTGGTCAAGATGACTCTAGGTTTTCTCACCAAAGCAAACTGCATTTCTTCACCTTTATTGACTTCATCCAGAAGTTCCTTCCCACTCATGACAAGTATAGTATTGCTTGCTTCTGCTTTGACATTCTTGTCTTCAATTGGCAACAACATATGCATCCTACCATTCTTTTCCAAGGTATAGGTGTTTTTTCTTCCGTCATGAATAAAATTCCTGTCATATTCCCAAGGCCTACCCAAAAAAATATGACATACATCCATGAGAATAGCATCACATAAGATCTCATCTCTATATCCCCCTATCTTAAGTTCAACTAAACATTGTTTAGTGACTGTTACCTGATGTCCTTTCTACAACCACAAAACTTGTATGGGCTTGGATGTGCAACTGTTTCCAATTCCAGATTTTCCACCATTTTTGTGGATACTAGATTATCCGTGCTTCCACTATAAACTATTACCTTGCATACCCTATCCTTGGTCTTGCAAGAAGTTCTGAACAAACTATTCCTTTGGACTGGATTCTCCATCTCTTTCTCTGGCTTCAAGAGAATTTTACTCATCATTAAGGATCTTCTGCCTTCTACATATTCTACCTCAACATTTCTCCTTTGCACTCCTGAAATGTGAGCTTCTCCTCCTCCATCTCCTTTTCTATCGGGACATTCCCATGATTTGTGTTTGATCTTTCTACAGACAAAACACTTTGTTTCACCTCCTCTACCTCTTCCTCTTCCTCTTGCTCGAGGAAAAAGTGTTCCTGTCATCATATTGTCTTCCTTTTGAAGTTCCTCCCCTTTTTGGGTGGTTATGAGGTTTCTTCTCTTCATCCTTGGGCTTCTATACTCTATCTTGGGAAACTTCTTTGCCTCTTCTCTGACTTCTACCTCTACCCCTTAGACCTTTATTTCAGGCCAATATCTCTTCAGATTTTAGAGCAATCTGATAATCATCTTCTACATTCCTGATTGTCACCATGCTCATCTCATCCTGAATGTCATATCTCAGGCCATTCATATGTCTGACAACCTTTTCATCATCACTCTCACGGTGACCATCTCTAATTTTCATTCTGTAAAACTCCTTAGTGTATTCCTTCACTGTCATCCCTTTTTTTCTCAAATTATGCATTCTTCGAAACAAATTAATTTGGTAATATCTGGGTATAAACTTGGATTTCATATTGGCGACCATCCTATCCTAGTTTTTTATTCTTTGTTTTCATTTGCAACGCTTGTCAGCCTAGATTTCACCCCACCAAAGTGTTGCATGCCCTTTCAGTCTAGTGACAACGTGTTTTACTTTCTTGTCTTCTTCGATATCTTCATAATCAAAATATTTATCCAGAGCTCTAAACCAATCTAACAGCTCCTCAACGTATAATTTTTCTTCGTACATCGGGATGTCCATTTTTTCTCTGGCACCGATTCTTGCAACAGCCTTGAATAGACGTTCTCCTGCAACATCTTTGGCTACAACTTCTTTTTCAGCTCCTTCTTCGTTTTCACTTTCGGCCTCACTGATATCTTCAGTATCAGGTGTTTTCCTTTGTGTTGTCTCCATAGCATCCAATCGAGCACAAAGTTCTCTCATTTCCCTTTCCACGGTTGGATCGGGCATGGGTATATCTTGATGTCTTCTTGGCGGAATTACTTCAATATGTTTCATGATAAATTCAAATCACAACTGTCCTCTGTCTTCCCTTTACAGAAAACAAAAGTTGCCAGCTCTGATACCACCTGAAGCATCACCCCTACCTCAACAGGTTCTGCGTGACCTCTGGTCTTTGGATCCTTCTATTTCCTTGAACCGAAACAACTCCTAGTTCCCACTAGAACCTTCAATACAACTAATACCATAGGTCCTTATTATAATTTATGCCTACATGAACAAGCACTATATGTGAACCTCCAATCCACGTGACCACCCGACGTGACCACTAACTTAACCAAAAAGGTGTTTCAAATTTTGCGAATTCACGATTTCCACTATGGGTCCCCCCGACTCCTTCGATTCTCGAAACCCTGAAATGGGATAACGAGTCTTTATATCCTCCTTTATGCTTATATCATATGACCTTTAATCTAACCCTGGGGTCCACCTCCGAGCGCGTCGGTATTTCACGTCTCATGAGTTTGCAATGTGACTCCTCTCCTTTTCCCGAAGTCCAAACTCGCGACTTCTTATCCACAGATCAACGATCATGAACCTCCTAATATCATTCCACACTTTTGATTCATATCCAATTGTCCTCCACTCGCGCTTGCTTGTGATGCTCCTTCATCAAATTCGTTTCAAGTGCAAACGCAATGAGTAGTTTGAGGCTCATTAGTTTAGCAATTTTTTTTTTCTTGTTCCCAAACCAGAATTCGGTGTGAAGTAGTGAGAGTCTGAGAGGTATAAAATCCCTCCTCCTCCACATATATTATTTTGGGAAGCTCCGTAAAAAAAAACCCAAGGTTTTTTTTAATCAATAGTGACCTCCTTAATAATTCTTGTCTTGACTCTCCCCACAATTGATAAGTACGTGGATAGGATGGACAAGACTTTAAGAGTGGTTTTTTTTGGTGCTAGATAAACATCTTTAAATATGAGTGTATTTAGGGCAAGCCATACACCCCATAATATTAGCAGAGGCAACATTTTGTAGGATTTAATTTCTCTGTTCATCCACCAGTCCTTCCAAGCTTGCTCCAAAGAGTGGCCATTCTAGCAAAAGTGTAGTTTTAAAAATATAGACACTTCTGTCCAAACCAACTTGATATAGTGATAGTCTAGGAAAAGATGCTGAGTGGTTTCTCCTTCTGGTTTACACAGTGAACACCTGCCAGGACCAGAAAAAATTCTTTTTTGTAGGATATCCCATGTTGTTACCTTGTTTGTTAACACACTCCACATAAAAAGTTTTGACTTTGCCGGACAGTTTATTCTCTAGAGGTTTTTCCACCACCAAGTTGGCTCACCTTGGACTAGTTCTTGAATTAAATAAGTATACCCATCCTTTGGTGTATAGAAACCTGAGGCTATTCGGTCCTAGATAAGTTCATCCTCTTGATCCCCAAGTGTTACCCGTGTTGTTTTTAGGCTTGTGATGTATCTTTCCAATTTTGCTGCATCCACATCCTCTAGTTCAAGTTCAACAACTGTTTTCCACCCTTGTGACCAAATGGTTGATTGTTCAAGATCATAAAGTTTATCTAAAGTGTCGTAACCTTTGTTTCTCAAGAGTAGGATAAGTTGTTTTGGGAGGATGTGTTGGCCTTCACTACCTGCCCAGGGATCCACTCCCAATCTCACTCGGTGGGAATTTCCTATTTTCCAGTCAAGTCCTTCCCCGATAACTGGAAAGGAGTTAATAATCGCCTTCTAGATGACGGAGACTCCTTTCAATGACTTCTGATCCCATCGGATCCATGTCTCCACCGAATCTGGTTCAATGTATTTTTGTATTACTAATTTTGTCCAAAGACTAGTCATACTTATCAGTCACCATCCTCCTTTTTCTACCAGTGCTTTTGAAAAAAGGTGTAAGATTTTAAGGCCCCATCCTCCTAGGGCCTTTGGAACAACGATTATTTTCCATTGAAACCAGGGTGTCACATGTGATTCTTTTTTCCCACTCCAGAGAAAGATGAAGATGAGTTTCTGATTTGCCTCGAGAATTACTTTTGGAATCTAGGATAGTGACATCCAATACATTGGGATGGCTTCCAAAACTGACTTGACTAAGTCTAATCTTCCTGCCCTAGAAAGCCATCTGTGACTCCAAGATAAGAGTCTTTTTTCCATTTAAAAAAAAATCCAAATCCAGTCCTCTATCCTATAGTCATTTGGTTTTAAAACAAAACCCAAATATTTCAATCCTTCTCCTAAAATATTTTCTGTAAAAGGAAAGTGTTGTCTAAAAATACCCCTCTCCTCCTCTGTAAGTAGGTTTGTTGTGAGGGTAGACTTCCCTTCATTTATAACCATTCTGGTAGATTTTGAGAAAAGACTTAGGATGTTCTTCAGAGTCTCAGCTTCTATTCTAGAGCCTGTATTAAAGATAAGTATATCATCCACAAAAAGAAGATGTGTAAATTGGAGGGAAGGGGAAATTTTGGTACCAAAAAAAGAACCTGTTAGCTTTTCTTCTGAAAGTGGTCTGCTGAGGCCTTCAACTACTAGGAGAAAAAGTAGTGGAGAAATTAGAAATCCTTCTCTTAAGCCTCTTTCTGAGCGGAAAAAAGGGGAGTTCGATCCATTTATGAGCACTGAGAAGGATATTGTAGTAATACAACACATAATCCATCTGATAAAAGAAATTGAAAATCCCAAGTGTGTTAGAAGAAGACATAAGTAGAGCCAACTTACTCTGTCGTAGGCTTTGGAGAGATCAATTTTTAGTACTACACTTCTTAGTTTTATAGAATTTATGCTATGTAGTGCTTCTTGTGCCACCCCTATCACTTCATGGATCTGTCTACCTTCCAGAAATCTGAACTGTTCACTCGAAATTTTATCAGAGAGGATTATTTTCACTCTTCTTGCTATCACTTTGGAAACTATTTTGTAAATGCAATTGCAGAGTGAAATTGGCCTGAAATAATCCAAAGTATCATGGTTTTCCTTTTTTGGGATTAAATCTATGAAGGTAGAGTTAAGGCTTAGTGGAATTTTCCCTATAAGTCTGATCTCTTCTACCAACCTTAGAATATCTTGGCCGAGATGATTAAAAAAACCCAGAAAAATTCAATGGTCCAGCCATCAGGTCCTGGGCTTTTGTCTTTTTGGAAGCTTCTCATTACTTCTTTTAATTCCTCTATAGTAACTTCCTCCATCAACATTATTTTATCCTCCTCATTGGTGAATCTAGGAAAGTATTGAGCCATATAGACCACTTCTTCTATAGTAGCCTGGTTCTCTGATCTGAAGAGTTGTTGGAAGTACTTTTTTCCTATTCTTGACATTCCTTCAAAAGTATTTTCCTGGTTTCCATCGTGATCCTTCAGGTGCCAAATTGTATTAGAACACTTTCTACCTTTTGCATATGCTTGAAATATTTTTGTGTTTTCATCTCCACTTTTCATCGAGATAGCTCTGTTTTTCAATCTCCACAATTATTCATTTTCCTTGAGTAGCTTGTTTCTCCTTTCTTCCAATTTGAGTAGAGTCGTCTTGGCTTCTAAAGTGGAAAAACCACCCCCTTCTTCCTCTGACAATTTCTTTAGTTGATTTTCCATATTTTTAAGTTCCAGTTCTTCTGTTTGTTGTTTCTGGTAAGCCCATATCTTTGTTTTTTCTTTGAGCCTTTGTAGGTTTTTAATAAAGTTGGAAGCAACCGAGTATGTGCTCTCTTGAGGAAAGGGGGTCCACTTTTCTCTTACCAAGTTTGTGAAGGATTCATCGGTTAACCAAGTCCTATTAAATTTGAAGGGGCTTGGTGGCTTGCTTGGCCCTTGTCTTAGCTCCAGAAAGATCAGAAATTGATCTTAAATCCCTCCAAAACTAATCCACTGCTTCAAGTGAATAGAATTTTCCAAAAGAGTGTATGTTAATAGGAAACGATCTAATATTTTGGCTACACTGTCTTCCCCCACTCTATTATTACTCCAGTTTGGTTTGAGTTTTACAGGTTCAATGTCCAATAAATTGGAGCCGACCAATTTTTGTGTGAAATAATCGGTTAATGGATCTTCTCTCGCATGTGTTCCCCATACTTCTGAATGTCCCAAGGAAAATTTTAGGTCCCCTCCAAGTAAAACTTGTTGTTATTTTAGGAAAGACTTAGTGAAAAACTTGTCCCAGAAGGAGCCTATGTTCTGGAAGGGGCCATAAATGTTGATTATGTGAAGAAAATCCTCTGGCTCCGACAATAGGATTGTTATACCAAGACCTGACTCAAAACCCCAAGAATTTGTGACTTGAATAGAACGGGTGTTCCACCCAATTTCTAGACCTCCATATCTACCTATTGCATCCAGTGTTTCAAAGTTCCATCATGGGAGTATGGATATTAGTCTGGATTTTAATTACTCTCCTTCCCCCATCGTTTCTTTTAACAGAATAATATCTAGGTGTTCTGAATCGATCACCCTTTTTAGGGATGGTCTTTTGAGGGGGCCAACCAGACCCCTGTAGTTAAAGGAACAACATTTCATCAAGGGCCCTTTCCAATTTATCACCTTTCTCTAAGTGCATGTTCTATAGAGAGTTGTTTACTATCCAAAATATCACTTTTGGATTTATTCTGTGCCTTCAACAAAAAAGATTTTCTCCCCCGCCCACTTTTTTCCATGGTAACTGACTCCATAGCTAAACCCCCCAAGGGTCCTTTTTTCTATGATCTGAGAAAGTATCACCCTATTGAGGTGGTTGAGGAAGAATAGGAAGAGTCATCTTCTACAGAACATAAACAATTTGTTCTAGGAGGATCGATCACAACAGTCTCAGGAGGAGTCAAAGACTGTGTGGCTAGCAAAGGAGGAAGGAAGGTGTGGGTCGAGAGAATTAGATTCCTCAACCACTCATTTCCATTTTAATTTAAATTGTTTATTAAAATAGTAATATGGGAAGAGGATTTTGAAATAGTACCTGAGGTCGCATGAGGTATTAGTCTCAAGCCAGTCTTGGAAGGGCACAAAGCATTTTTTCCCTAATTGGAAGTGTGTCCTGAAAGAAGAGTGACGTTCCCATATCGGATCCTACTGTAAAGGTACATACTGTCAACCTTGTTCCTCATGAAACCCAAAACCTTCACTTGTGGATGTAGTGGGAGATTTAACCTTTTGGTGTCGCCCTTTATCACTGTTAAAAACTATGCCTCTGGTCATAACTGGAAAATTGTAATTTTTAATCAAATGTCCATATTGATGGCATCTCCTACACCTGAAAGGGACATTTTAATAATCCAGCCTCCGAGTGTAAGTGTATTTTCCCCAACTAAGGTCGAATTCTTCTCCAAGACCTTCCCTGATATTTAAATTAACTAAGACCCTTTCCACCTTCCTTTGCTTTATTTATTTGAAGGTCATATTAGCATTGAGGAAGTCTCCCAAAAAGTTTTCAATTGATTTGTAGTGCTCAAAGGACAAAATATGGAGAGGGAGTTTTTTACGCTCTAGGGTTTCCCTAGCACCCACTTTGAATTCTCTGGTTGCAGGAAGGTAAATGCAAACCAGTTCCTATTTAGTTTGACAATATTAGGGACATATCCAAGATGTTCCTTCTAGGCCATATACATCCAATCGATCAAGGTTTTGAGTGAAAAGGTTCTTCCACTGGCTCGACCCACCATATTTTGGTTCTCCATATGAAAAACCTGGCTTAGATCCACTTTTTCCCCGAGGAACAAATTTCCAATTTTCCCTTTTGACTTTAGGATTTTCCGTTTTATCATGTGCCCTTCTCCTGTCTTCTCCCTAGGACCACCAAGGTTAGTACTACTTCTATATCATAGAGGAGAGGGTGCCACCTGAGTGTTCTCTTTAGAAAAAATGGTCTAGTTGAAACTCCTGTGTTCCTCTTCCTCTAAAAAAGATGAAATGAAACCCATGTTGGTGGGAAAAAAGGAAATCCCTTCTGCACCATGACCTGCAGTCTCGTCTGGAAAACCAATTTCCCCCCCGTGAAGACCAGAAGTACTAAAACCTACTTGAGGAGGGGAGGACGAAGAAAGTAAAAAGCCTCCTTCTATTTGGTTAAACCAATCCAAGTCCGAGGCCCACTACGGGATGAGGGGAGGTAGAGAATCGACTATTGGATGGCGAAAACCAGGTAACCATGGTTCTTTGAAATCCCCGAAGAATACATTATCGAGGAGAGGGGTTTGGAGAGTGGGTTCTATCTCGTTCTCCGGAGGCTGTTGTGGAGGAAGAGGAGCTACACCCAACCCAGCCAACTGGTCTGAAAAACCCTCCACCTGTCATCTCCCCGTGCATCCACGAATCTGTGGGGGCGGTTTCCATGTAGATTGTGGTATCCATAGGGGTATGTGGTTTAGAAACTTCCTTTGTTGGGAGAACTCCTTCGTGAAGTAGAGAATCCACCGGAAGAAACTAGGGAAAAAACTCTTGCCGAGAAACTATGAAAATAACCATAAGAGACTAACTGCAGTCCGATAAGACTATCCACCCCTTGACTGCAAAGGTCATCTCCCCCCTAAACTTCAACTTAGTCTTTTTAGTTGGTCCATTGAAATTATTATTTAAGCCATTTGATGTTATTTATAAATTATGACATATCATTCATTCATTATGAGAATTTCCATATGATTAAAAAAATGGTAGGCCCACTAACTTTTCAAGTCCAACCTCATTGTTTAACTAAATTAAAAAAAACACTCTCATCACTAATATGGAATTTGAATGAAAAATACTATACCAACTCTTTCCTTTCATCTTCATTTCAATAACATGTACAATAAATTTGTCATTTATCATATTTTCTTCATATAAATAAACATTACAATAACATATACAATAAACTTACCATTTATCATATTTTCTTCATATAAATAAACATTACAATATCTTAAATCTTTCCTTTCATCTTCATTTCAATAACATGTACAATAAACTTGCCATTTCTCATATTTTTGTTATATAAATAAACATTACATTATTATATATATATATATATATATATATATATATATATATATATATGTTTTGGAATTTTGGTTTCATGTTACCATCTAGTATCTTACTGAAATGTAATGTTGTATATTCTAATTGCATAAATGAATAAAAAAATATAATGTTCATCCCTCTTGAAATATGCAAATTGGTGGGTTTGTAAATGTTTTTTTTATATCAATCCAACTCATTTTCAATATCTCAAATCCTAGATTACAACTTCAAATTAACAAAAGTAAAAATTTGATGAATGCCCCTTCAAAAAAATCTTTGTATCCTTATGTAGAATTACAGATGCCCCCAAACATTGAATCCCCTCAAAAGAATCTTTGTATCCTTATTATATTATACTAAAAAATGAAATGAGAATATTTAACTTGCAAAAAGGGAAAATTTTAGACACATGAACTACAAAATTATCTAAATTTTGATTGTATTAACCTAAAAGTTTACGGAAATGAAATCCAAAAAGAGGAGGGGAATTAAACCTAAATATTATACAAGGAAGGTGAAGGACCACCTCCAATAAGATAAATCTTATGAATCTAGATGTGACATTAACCATTTTTAGCAAAAAAAAATCCAAAATAGATTTTCAAAAATATATATAGTCAAATTAGTTGTCACACTCTTACATCTTTGCACATATAAAATTAAAATTTCAGGATGTATGATACAACAATTGCATGCAAAATTATTTAGTGATATTACACTTAATAGAAAAGGAAACCAGAAAGGAAAACAAAAAACATTGAAAAAATGAATTGAATAGAATGAAGAGAAATCAACAACATATCAGAAGAATTTTGTTGAATGTTGGAAAGACAAAGAGCTAGGTCTCTGAAACCATGGAATATTCCTTACCAATTTCTCTTATGTTTTTCTTAGTGTTTTGGTTCTCACCTTTCATCAAACAGTTGGTAAATGTCACTACATTCAACAATTTGGTGTACACATGGCTTGTCCACTTTGGAATGTATGCATTTATAGTTTCTTGTATTTAGAAAAATAATTTGCATTCACCACCACATATGACACAGTTTTCCAAATAAACAATAACTTTATTGTTGTCCTTTATTCATTAATGGAAATAGTTCATTTAACAAAATGCTTGGAACCACAACACACTAAGCAGACATAATGAATATGAACAAGAAGTAATACTTATGAACTTGATATTAGATGGTTGTCCCGCTTGAGCAATTGGGACAATTTCATGTGCATACACCTCACTGAAAATCACTAGTATAACAACCTCTTAATTATACCCAACACTGATTTATATTGGTTGTAGGTTGCCCCTTCAATGAAAATGAAGTTTAATGGTTCTAGATGACCTTTCTGGTACAACCGAAATAGATATGAGTAAATCTGATAGTTCTGGAGCAAGACACTCGACCCCAACTGCTAATAAATTCATCCACAGGGCTAGCATGATTGTCCCACAGTCAAAATGACTCCCAACAATGAGAAAAAAACCCATGAATGAATTCAACCCCTCCAAGATTCAATATGATGTCTAGATTGCTTCCCCACGTAAAGATATCATTCCACAATAAATAAAAGAAAGATTGAAATGATCAACGCGACCTCCCATATGAGACAATGGTTCAATCAAAGGTAAAATGCACCCCAACGCATAAAGGATTGTGCCCATAAATTAAAATATAGCGCCCAACAAATAAAACTCAGCCAAAAAGAGGAGCTTGAACCACAAGATAATGAAGAAATCATCTTCCAAGTAATAACTCAGTTTCTCTACCACAAAATCTCTCAAAACCTCCACCACTATAATTAGATTTGATAATATTCTCTTTCAATAAGCACAATGTCGAAATCTGAGTGATTCTGATCTTTAGACCAGCTAGGGTGTATCGTTTCAACACCGAAACCAATAAACAAGAAAGGTTTCCAAAAACCCTAGTCTCTTCTTCAAGATATCTCCAAAAGTCTTTCTCAAAATTAACAAATGCAAGAATGAGGAGAGACTCCTCATTTCCCCCTTTAATTCCCTAATGAGCCTTTTCCCACTTGCTTATTTTAATTTTATTTTATTAAAGTCACTTTATGGGTTTCTCCACTTTATAACTTAAAAGTGACT
>SNQJ01S0147568.1:16074-38245 GCA_010110895.2 Picea sitchensis
GGAGGAAACTATCAGCTGAAGATTCCACTTGGGAAGATGATTCTTTTATACAGAAGCATCCAGAGTTACTCAAGCATTGTGGACAACACTTGTCTCAAGGGGAGGGGCATGTTAAGCCCTAAATAATGGCTCATTACCTCTTAATTGGGGTGTATTACATTAGTAATGTTATTTTATTTATGTCGGATTTAGTCCATTAGTTGTAATTATACCTCCTAGTCTCCTATATATACCAAGGAGAAATTTTCATTTGGAATCATCTTGTAATTGTACATTTATGTGGGCATAAGGAGGTTTCCCCCTCGAAGAGGCTTATTATCTGAATTTCTCTCTTTTTCAAGGTGTTGAGTACTTATTCTGAGGTTTATCTATGCTATATTGATATTTGGTTCTTAACATGGTTCCCTCCAATTGGGCCACGTGGCATCCGTTGATTGGCCCACCTAGCTACTGACGTCACCTTCGTATGAGACACATGGAGCCTTCTGGGTGGTGCCATGTGGTGTCACCTGGGGGTGCCACGTGGCACTTTTTTACCAGTCCATATGGAGCCCAAAAAATCCTATTGGCAGGTGACACGTGGCATCCTCTGGTGCTTCCACATGGCATTTTGATGTCATCATGACACATGTCACCCTTTGTGCTTTCCACATATTCTATACAGATGCTAACGTCAACAGTACATATGTTGACTCATCCCTGCTGACTGGGCTAGGTTGACCAAAACTTTGACCGCGAATATCTTTCGATCCGTAACTCCGTTTGACGAGTCATTTGCGCCATTAGAAATATTGTGATGCGCTCTTCACGATCATGCCATTTTCACTGAGTTTTGGGAACTTTTAATTTTTTCCCTTTCTCTATCTGTTGAAGCCATTCTAAGCATTGTGAGTTGCCTCTGTGTGTTCTGAGTTTTTCTTAGCCTTCTCTAGATCCTTTTTGGATCACGCCTTCCCACTGAGAGCTTTTTATACCACAAAAATATTTCATCAATCAACTGGTAAATGAGGGAAGAGTCCCCTCACTTTGTCCTTCTCAATCCACTTTGCCTTTCTTGGATGTGTTCCCTTTAAGCCTACTCGAAGATAATACACATCACCCCTACATGAATTCCTCGTCCTTATGTCCAATATGATATCTTCTTGTAACTCATCCAAGTAATCAAGTGAAAACTAATCAACTAAAGGTATTGAAACTTCCTCATCCTGATCCATGATCATGGGAGGCTAAATAATATTCAAGTTCTCTACATTCACAATGGAGTAAATCTGCATATATGGTGGAATATCTAAACGAAAAGCATTAGTGCCGCTTTTCTCTAAGATAGTGAAGGGTCCATATCGAATGGGATTGAACTTCTTGCCTTCACCCTTCAATCGTCCGTTGTTGATGTGAAGCCATACCCAGTCTCCAACCTAGAACTGATGGTCAACCATGTGCTTTTCATGTCGAGCTTTATATTGTGCTTGAATTTTCTCTAACTATTCCCTGACTGCCTGGGGTATCTGCTGGATCCTCTGGATGAACTTGCGGGCTTTGTCCTCTGTTCATTCTTCATTCACATCATCATCTCTCGCATACATCAAGTCCAAAGGAACCTTGGGTAGGTACCCAAAACATGTATCAAAAGTTGAACTATGAGTGGATGAATGTAAATCTAGGTTATAAGCATGATGTACATATGGTATCTGTTCATCCCATAACTTAGGATGCTTGTTGTAGTAGCCTCGAAGAAAAAGTACCATTGTTATGTTTACCACCTCTGTTTGTCCATCAGTCCGTGGATGAAAAGAAGTGCTCCTCTTCAATTTGGTGTCCATCTTTATCCACAAGCTAGTCCAAAAGTCCCCAAGGAATCGAGTATCTCGATCCGAGACAATGAACGTGGGCAACCCAAAGTGAACCCAAACATGATGAAATAAGAGATTAGCAGTTTTCTCAACAATGATCTGCTTTTTACATGTCATCAAGATACACATCTTGCTGAACCTATCCACTACAACATACAAATAATCATGACCCCCTTTGGTCATTGGTAAACCCCCTACAAAATCCACGGAAATGATTTCCCATGGATGGGATGGAACATGAAGTAGTTAGTATAGCCCCAGTTTTCTATTAGTGGGTTTACACGTAGAACACATCACACACCCATTTACATATTTAGTTAAAATTGATTTCATTTGAGGCCTATAACAAAACATCTACAAATGAGCCATAGTTTTTCCTACCCAAAAATGCCCAGACACAAGAGAAGTATGAGATTCTCGTATCACATGGACTCATTCACTTGTAGGAATACATAGCTTGCCAATATGATAGAGTAATTTTCCCTGCAGACAATAGTTCTCTACCTGTGCACCATGGGTTAGATTCTCATATACTTATTTAAAATCTTCATCAATGGCATATTTTTCTACATAGCTATCATGAGACAAATAAGTATTCTTCAAAAGAAGTGATAATAGGAGGTCTAGAAAGCATATCGACTACCTTGTTACTTGTACCCTTCTTGTACTTGATTACCAAATGAAATTGTTGTAGAAAACCCATCCATCTGTAGTGTCGATATTGTTGTAGTTTGGTATGTGCTTGAAGATACTGTAAGGGATGGTGATCTGTATGTGTGATGGTTTCCTTCCCTCACAAGTAGTGCTTCCATTTATTTACGTTTTGGACTAATGCATGCAACTCTTTATCATATGTAGGATAGTTAACAACAACTTGGTTAAAAGTTTTAGAGTGGTAATAGATAGGCTTACGATATTACATCAATATTGCACCGATGGAGTATCTGCTGGAATCTGTCTCGATATCAAAAGGTTGTTGAATATTCGATAGTGATAATACTGGTGCAGTACTGATCTGCTCCTTCAAAGTGTCAAAAGATTTTTGTTTCTTTCCTTCCCACTGAAAAGTGTTCTTCACACTGGTTAAGGCATGCAAAGGAGTTGTGATAAAGGAGAAGTTTGGAATGAATCTCCTCCAATACTGGACTGCACCTAAGAAGCTTTGAACTTCGATTACACTCTTTGGCTCAGGCCATTTTACAATTACTTCAATTTTGGAAGGATCAATCTTCAGTTTCCCTCCTCCCACAATATGACCTAAGTATACAAGTGCAGTCTTGCCAAATTCACATTTAGAAATTTTCACATACATCTTTTCCCTTTGCAAAGTATCCAATACTTTCTTTACATGCCTCACATGTTCATTCCAAGTCCCGCTAAAAACAAGAATGTCATCTAAATATACAATCACAAAGTCATCTAGAAAAGGCCTAAATACCTCATTCATCACACACATGAAAGTTGTTGGAGCATTACAAATCCCAAATGACATAACTAACCACTCAAAAAATCCATGTTTGGTTTTAAAGGAAGTCTTCCATGCATCATGTTCTGCAACCCTGATTTGATGATATCCACTGCGCAAATCCTACTTAGTGAAATAAATAACATTCTTCAATTGATCAAGTAAATCATCTATATGAGGAAGAGGGTATCGATTTTTCACCATGATTTTATTTAAGGCCTGGTAATTGACACACATTCGCCATGTGCCATGTTTCTTTGGCACCATCACGATCGAAGAACCACAAGGAGATGAATTGGGCCTGATGACCCCTTGATCTAATAATCCTTGTACCCACTTCTTGATCTCTGTCATCTCTACAACTGACATCCTGTACATGCCCACATTAGGAAGAGGAGAATCCTGCTAAAGATGTATCTCATGTTGGATTTCCCTCTTAGGAGGTAATCCATCTAGTTCCTGAAAAATATCATCATATTTAGAAACAATATCGATTAATTCATTTTTATGAGATGGATCACACCATTGGAAAGTGTCAGATGTCCCAACGTCTTTCTCTTTGACGACCATGAGTACATATCTCTTATTAGTGGTTATGGGTCTTTTCATTTTCCCTGCACTAACAAGTGTTGTATTTACCCTCATGTTGTGAGCTCTAACAACATATTCCACTCCCCCTTTAGTAAGGTGGTATTTTTTCTCATGATGAAAGAAGACTGCTTTTCTATCATAAAGATAAGGACTCCCCAAAAATATGCCACATATATCCAGTGGTACAACATCCAAATCCACTTCATCAATCAATTTTGAAGCAATAGAAAATATGATGCTACATTGTTTGGTGACATTAAGTTTTGCTTGATCACATACCCAACCAAGAGGATAAGGATTTGGATGTGGTTTCATTACAAGACCCATATTCTTGACAAGTTCTTTATATATTAAGTTTACTTGGGAACCCGGATCAAATAATGTATCTATCTTAGTATGTTTAGATACAACTCGTATATGAAATAACTCATTCCTATTTCATTCATCAATATGAGATTCATCACTGGAACTTGAACTAGCATGAAGAGGATCTTGACCTTGTACTCCAACCGCTGTGATCTTTCCTTCATCTCTTGAATCGGAACCAAGATCTTGCTACACTATAGCAACGATCTTTTTCTTCTCCTTTCCACTGATCTGTTTCGGTTTCTTTTCTGGATGCAGTTTCCAACAATGTTCTTCATCGTGACTGCTCCTCTTGCAATGAGTGCAATATGGTTTTCCTCCTTCTCTCGTTATGGTAGCAGTCTTCTTGTCCTTCATTTTAAACTTATTGAAAGTATTTTGTGGGAAATTGGAAGGTTTCTTCGTGGGATCTTCTTGAACGTGTTTCCCCCTATTCTCAAGGTGAGTGGATTGCACACAAACTTCGTCAAGACTAGTGGGGTTAAACAAGAGCAAAGTATGAGGAATATAACTGTGAAGTGCGCCAATATACTTCATTAAAGTTTCATAAGAATACAAAGGAATGTTCAATGCAAGAGCTTTCTTCCTAAATTCTTCTGTGAAACTTTGTACAGTATGACCTTTAGTATGTCTCAAAGTTTTCCATTCCATCATTTCTTGATGTAAATACTCTAATGGATAGAATTGCTTCCTTATCTCTGTTTTAAATTCCGACCATGAGGAAAGAAGATTACCACACTTAATGTTGTCATGTAGCTTTCTCTCCCACCATACGAAAGTGATGCCTTCCAACTGAAGAGAATCCAGTTTCACTTTAACTTCCTCTTTGTCAATATGGTGAACATGGTAATATACTTCAACCTGTCAGATCCAATTATCTTAAAATCAAGCTTTAATAATGGTTTCTTAAAAGAGTCTTGATGGCTAGAATGTTGAGAGTGATGAGAATGCTCAGTGGAAGAAGAACTAGAACTTGAAGGTGAAGATGGAGTCTCAGGAGGATCTCCTTCATCCCCTTGGTTTACCGAAGCATCATCATTGGGTGGTGCTTCCTTTTTCTTCCCTTTCTTCTTCATCTTATTCTCGTAATATCCATACATTTTCTCGACCATGTTTGACATGTGATAAAAGACCATGTGAAATTTTTTCTCCTGTTCATCATGCTTGTTCTCTTCTGACATATTTTTCCTTTGGGATGCATGGCCAACTTCAGAATTGAACATCTTAAGAGTTCCTTCACCCTACTTATGCTTGGCCCTAATAAGCATTCATACTCAACAGTTCAAGTCAAAGATGATTGCTCTGATACCAACATGATCCAGGATCTTTTCATCAGGTGACTTATTAAAGAATTTTATTAAATTAGCATAAACTAAAGTACACCATAAAGAAGGAAAAGCTCAAAAGGAAAGAAACATAAACATGAAATATGAACATAAAAACTTGATAGCAGAGTTCGTCCCTGGTGGATTACATCTCCGTGTCTTTCTCTCAAATGGGTAGGTATTCTTATTAACTTCACAAAATAATTGGGCAAAATACATAAATATACCTCATCCTAGAGTTAAGTTATAGAAGCTTTGCTCAGATCAGAAAAATAACATCACCATTGTGTTCGTGGCATCGAAGTACCTAAAAATGACTATCTCTACGCCTTGATCTGATTCTTTCACTTTCAGGCCCAATAGACACCCCTACCTTGGTTTTAGTGCCCTACCTCTTCAATAAATCAATGAGAAAAAATCTTGAAATGCATGACTTATCTCAAAATCTGTGCCAAAATTCGTATGGGTACACTCTTGGTTCTCCTCCATCTCGTCTCTCGTACACTGGTCGAACCTCCTTAAATAATATTTTTTGGCTATTATGCAGTAATGAGGTTGTTTGGCGTAGTGGTTAGAGGAGCTATATTTAGGCGCTTAGTTGGTGGAGGTCCCAGGATCGAATCCCATCGACTCCCCTTTTCAGCTCCTTGTTACAACAAATTTGGGCATGCTCTGCTAATTCTAGTGGGCATTTGGTGGATGTGGCTATTATAGCTAACAATGGTATATACCGCCAATCCTGGTGGAACCACCACCATATTTGGTGGTCTGTTATAGTGCGATTATTAATATATATATATATATATATATATATATATATATATATATATATAAAATTTGGATTCATGGTCCCTCACTTGGGAATTTCATTAGGTGCCATGTGGTGCCTCCAGACCTCCTTGGGAATTTCGTGGGTGCCATGTGGTGCCCTCCGATTGGGCCACGTGGCATCCACTGATTGGCCCACCTGGCTGCTGACGTCACCTCCGTACAGGACACGTGGCATCACCTAGGGGTTCCATGAGGCACTTTTTTACCGGTCCACATGGAGCCCTGAAAAGCCTATTGGCGGGTGACATGTGGAAGCCTCTAGTGTTGCCATGTGGCATGATGATGTCATCATGACACATGTCACTATATGATCTTGCTACATATGTTGTACAGACAATGACATCATCTGTACTGATGCTGACGTCAATAGTACGGATGTTGACTCGTCCCTATTGACTGGGCTAGGTTAACCAAAACGTTGACTGCGAATATCTTTCAATCCGTAACTCTGTTTGATGAGTCGTTTGCACTGTTAGAAATATTGTGACGCGCTCTTCGCAATCATGTCATTTTCACTGAGTTTTTGGAACTTTGAATTTTTCCCTTTCTCTATTTGTTGAAGCCATTTTGAGTGTTATGGGTTTCCTCTGCGCATTCTGAGCTATTCTATGTGGCTCCCTCCGATTGGGCCATGTGGAATCCACTGATTGACCCACTTGGTTGTTGATATCACCTCCACGTCACCTCTGTACGAGACACATGGCACCTTTTGGGTGCTGCCACGTGGTGTCACCTAGGAGTTCCATGTGGCACTTTTTTACCGGTCCACATGGAGCCCTAAAAAGCCTATTGGCGGGTGGCACATGGCAGCCTCTGGTGTTGATGTCATCATGACACATGTCACCCTCTTCTCTTTCCACATATTTTTTATAGATGATGACATCATCCGTACTGATGTTGATGTCAGCAGTATGGATGCTGACTCATCCCTGTTGACTGGGTTAGGTTGACCAAAACTTTGACCGCGAATATATTTCGATCCATAACTCTGTTTGACAAGCCATTAACACTGTTAGAAATCTTGCGACGCACTCTTCACAATCATTCCATTTTCACGAAGTTTTTGGAACTTTGAATTTTTTCCCTTTCTATGTTTGTTGAAGCCATTCTGAGCATTATGAGTTTCCTCTGCGCATTCTGAGTTATTCTTATCCTTCTATGGATCCTTTTTAGATCACCAAATGGCATAACCATGAACTCATAATTCCCATAGTGTCATCTAAAGGTATTTTTATGGATTTCCTCTTCCCGAACCTTAATCTAGTGATACCCTAAATGGAGATCAATCTTCAAAAAATATTTTTCTCCCCTCAAATCATCAATCAACTCATCAATCCTATGAATCAAGTACATTTTCTTTATGGTTTTCTTGTTAAGTGCTCGGTAATCAATACACATTCGGAAAGTACCATCCTTTTTCTTGACCAACACTACCTAAGAGGAAAAAGGACTAGAACTATGTTGAATGTGCCCCATATTCAACAAATCTCTAATAGTTTTCTTGATTTCATATTTGTATGTCTTGGGATGACGGTAAGGAGTTGTTATGAGTACTTGAACCCCTTCTTCTAATTCTATAACATGCTCAAATCCTCTATCTAGAGGTACACTTTGAGGGATGTTATAAAAAACCTTTTGATGTTTGCGAAGTAATACTTGAAGGTCATCTGGATGTTGTCAAGGATGATCTGGTGGATCACTGTCAGAAATGTAGCACTCAACTTCCCACTCTAAATCTCCATTCTGCATCACTTCCTACATACTATGAGATGACACTATCTTGGGTGGATATTGGTGCGTGGCTTGCAATACTACCTTTTTTCCATCTAGACCCGTGAAATCCATCTCCATCATCTTCTGATCAATAATGTATTTCCTAATGGAGTATAGCCATTGAACTTTGAGTACCACATTTTTGTCTGGTATATCCACCATAAATAAATAATCTATCAACATATAATTCCTCGTGGTTATTTTTAACTTGGGGATCCATCTAGTATGCTCCATCTCATAGACACCTGGTACGATCACCGTGAATCCCTTAAACTCCTCCATCAGAATCTCTCACCTATCCACCATAGTTGCATCTATAAAGTTGTGTGATGCCCCACTATTAATCAATATTGTAACATTATGTCCCTGCAGGACCCCTCTGACTCTAAATGTGTGGTACCTAGGAAGTCCTAACATGGATGCAATAAAAGGACTTTTAGCCCCAACCTATGATGTCCCTTCACCTGATTCCCGGTGTCCTTGTTCCTTTACCTTCCCTTCTTCCTCCTCATTGATGTCACTGTCAAAATAGACCTCAATGTGATGAGCCTTTCCTGCTTTTTCCTTCCTTGAACACATATGTCCTAGTACCCAAGGCTCCTAAAAAGTAAAACATAGATTTTTGTTTCTCAGTTCTTTCTTGGTCTCCTCATCCAATTTTGGTTTTCCATCCCAATCCTTCTGAAATGGTTTGTTCTCCTTGTTCTTGTGTGGAAAAGATTCTTTAGGAGGAAACCTACTCTTAGGAACAACATCATGCATCTCCCTAGCTCTAATGACTACATCATGTAGGGTGGTAGGATTATAATCCTTGAACCCAAACATGCAAGGGTTCGGATAACCCCTCAAAAAATAACATCACCAAATGTGCCTCTAATATGTCAGTGATCACCACTGGAAGCCTATGGAACTCTGATATGAAAGACTCTTGGCTACCTATCTGTCAGAGTTGTGCCAATTCTATGAAATGAAGCGATGGGTCTTTCTTGGAAAATCACTCAATGATCCTCTAAATGAAGTTAAGGTAGGATGTTATTCCTGCATGACCCAAAGTCACCAACCCATGATACCACCACTCATGGGCCTCACCATCCAAATGTAATGTAGCCAACTTAATGGCACCTGCCTCCATAATTTGATTGAGATGGAAATATGTGCCCATCTTCTGCACCCAAGATCTAGCTGAGCATTTTGAGAACCCATCAAAGTTTGGAATGGCGACTTTCCCAAGTGTACACTACAACTCAAATTTATGTTTCATTTCCTTTACCGCCCCTCTAGGACGATTTTTTCATTTAAGTTTGTAGAACTCAACAAAAGGCATAGCTGAATGAAAATCATCCCTTAATATTCTATACTCTTCCAAGTATGCCCCAAAGGGTTCATCCTACTCTTCCTGCACCACTTGTCATGTTGCATCATTACCCAAAAATTGTGGCATGGTGGGTCTGGATGTCTTGGTGTACAACTAAGGGTGACTCTACATGGTGGTGCGAGAATGAATTCCCTCTCCATTGTTATAGGTCCTTTCACCATTATGGTTTTGTCTAGTTTTACCCCCAAAGGTATTACTCACTAGCTAGCCCATTAGATTCATCATCATATTTTGACCCTTGGAAAAATCGTTCAAAATATGAAATATGTTGTTAATTCTAGCACCATCATCGTCCCCCATGGATCCTTTCCCTTTATCTGACCCTGAATGTGATTCCCCTTCTACTTCTTCTTCACCCAACACCACTTGTTATTCATGTTCTGGAGGGGGTTTTGGTGTTATATCCTTACATTTCTTGTAAGTGACTTTCTTTTCATCTTTTGGTCTCATAAATTTGACTCAGGATACCCATCAAACCATACATCTATCAAGGAACATGCTCTGATACCACAAAAATATTGCTTACCAATTTCTCTTTTGTTTTTCTTAGTTATTTGGTTCTCACCTTTCGTCAAACAATTGGTAAATGTCACTAGATTCAACAATTTGGTGTGCAAATGGCCCATCCACTTTGGAATGTATGCATATATAGGTTCATCTCTTTAGAAAAACAATTTGCATTCACCACCGCATATGAAACAATTTTCCAAATAAACAATAACTTTACTGCTATCCTTTATTCATTAATGGAAATAGTTCATTTAACAAAATGCTTGGAACCACAACACACTAAGAATACACAATTAATATTAAAAACAATCAATATTTATGAACTTGATATTAGATAGTTGTCTTGCTTGAGCAACTAGGACAATTTCATGTGCATACACCTCGTTGAAAATCAATAGTATAATAGCCTCTTAAATGTACCCAACACTAATTTATAATGGTTGTAGGCTGCCCCTTCAATGAGAATGAAGTTTGATGGCTATAGATGACCTTTCTGGTACAACAACAAGAGATATGAGTAAATATGATAGTTCTGGAGCAAGAAACTTGACCCCAGCTGCTAATAAATCCGTCCACATGGCTAGCACGACTTTCCCACAGTCAAAACGACTCCCAACAGTGAGAAAATAACCCAAGAATGAAGTCGACCCCTCCAAGATTCAATATGATGTCTAGATTTATTCCCCATGCAGAGATATCAGTCCACAATAAATAAAAACAAGACATAAATGATCAGCTCGACCTCCTAGATAAGATAATGGTTCAGTTAAAGGTAAATTGCGCCCCAAAACATAAGGATTGCGCCCAAAAATTCAAATATAGCACCCAAAAAATAAAACTCATCCAAAAAGAGGAGCTTGGCCCACAAGATAATGAAGAACTCATCTCCCAAGTAACAAATCAGTTTCTCTGCCACAAAATCTCCCAAACCTTCCATCGCTGCAAGTATATTTTCTTTGGCAATAAGCACAATGTTGAAATCTGAGTGATTCAGATCTCCATACCATTTAAGTTGTACCGTTGCAACACCGAAACCAATAAACAAGAAGGGTTTCCAAAAACCCTAGTCTCTTCTTCAAGATCTCTCCAAAAGTCTTTCTCAAAATGAGTAAATGAAATAATGAGGAGAGACTCCTCATTTTTCCCTTTTAATTCCCTCATGAGCCCTTTCCCACTCACTTCTTTTAATTTTATTTTATTAAAGTCACTTTATGGATTTCTCCACTTTATAACTTAAACGTGACTTTTCATTAGCCTAGGACCCATGTCTCCTTTTTATCCATTTTAACTTTATAAAGTTTCCTAGGCGAATCATGTTCCCTAGATCATTATCCGCCTTACCCTATGGGAACTTATTAGGCAATCAAAATTTTCCCTTTTGACCCTTAAGCGGATGGGGACATTACAAACCATGAGAAATAATTTTTTATTTATTATATTCTCAGTAGATAAGCCAAGGGCTCAAAAAATATTTGAAACCATGCCAAAAGGAAGGAAAAATCACACCTGGTAGATTAAAAGGAACATTGGCCAGTTGCAAATGGGTATTGAAAGATGATGAAGGTATTGACAACACACACTAAGTAGCCCCAGGTTCACATCGTCCTCATTTAGAAAACCCTCCCAACCATAATCAATATTCAAGGTGTTGAGAACACTGTAAAAAATAGATACCTCGTAGGGAAAAGTGAGAAGGCTTGTGAAGTCAGAACCATATTCCTTCCCTTCCTCCGCTAATAATATCCATAATAGATTCTGTATTTTTCACGAACCAGACACATTTTGACCCAATGTAGACAGTGAAATACCCTTCGGGAGCCATGTCCTCCCTGTTTCTGTCAGGCAATGAATGTGATTGACAAAGGTTAATCAAAGGCATCATCATGCATGAGTTCATCTTGGGGACCGCTTGATGAGGTCGACACTATGTCCTTTGTGTATGGGTGAAGACAAGAATGAGGTGGTGGAGTGACATATCACACATGGATATAAAAAACACATGGACGATTTTCAATGGATATTGACAGATGACAAAAGGATGAGATGAAATGCCCCTTAAAAGAACGCCTTCGACATAACAAGAAATTGCTAAACAAAATTAGAAAATGCTAGAAAAAACTTCATTTAAGTACTTAACATATACAAAAAAAATTAGATACCACTGCAACACATATCATAGCAATTTTGGCATTCTTTGATGAGAAAACCCAAGAAAATTCTTGAATGGACCCCATATAGAACACTGAATAAATTTCAACTATTTTAAATGTATCAATGAGGCCCACTATCAAATATTTCCACTACTATGGTGAAATTGCAAGCCTTCGGCTAACAAAAATGAAAAAAGAACAATTTAAGAAAAAAATAAAATAAAATAAAATAAAATCTAATTCTTGGCAATGAATACAACCCGAGATTTTCCAAGAGCACAATTTTTCCCAATATAGGGTTATCAAACAAACAAACAAAAATATTTCTTTTACAATTTTTGTGCTCTAATATTTTGCTCCGCTATGACATCAAAACTCAACCAACAATTCTAAAGTTTCCATTGAATGGTGGAATAATGGAATTGCATTGGTTGACAAAATGTCATTAGTCGATACTTGATTTATAATATTCACACGTCAATGTGGCATTTAATGTTGTTCCTAGAGATATCATGAAAACACAAATCATTCCTATAATGACCCGAAAAGGGATTTTAAGCCACCCACCTTTATTTTGCGGGATTATCTCACATATATTCTTTACCTACTTATGAAAATTATATTCTCTTTTACCCAAGATTGTAGAATAACTTGTATTTTTATGTTACTTAATATAATATATATAAAATATTTGTAAAAAAATATAATGTAAAAATGTATATCAAATGTAAATCAAATTATAAAAGAGATCAAAATTATATAGATCTTTTATGTCGTAACAATTCATTGTTTTGTGATCCTTTAAATAATAATCAATCTCAATCTTATGAAAGTACATTCTTTTGATACATGCCTAAAAATGCAATTGACAAATTCGAAAAACTTGAAAGTCATAGCTAATGAAATATCTTTATTTTTAACATCCTACATCTTATTAGTCCCCGTCGAAGGCATAGAGGGACTATAGAGATCGATAATTCGTTGACTTCATATTAGTTTGTCCTTTGACTAATTTGTTTCTCCATAATCTCTATTATTCGAACTATAGAACTAAAAAGATTGTTTTTTATATAATAAAAAAAACCTTATATGTCGTGATTTCATTCGATAATAGATTTGAAGTCTTATTGCCAGCTTTGCTATTCCCAATGTTTTAAATGTTAACATATCCAAAGTTTTGATCATCTATAGTCTTTTTGAATTTTTATTTAAATGTTTAGATATCCAAAGTTTTGAGCATCGACAGTCAGTTTTTTATTAGTTGACTTCATATTAGTTTGTCGTTTGACTATAAATTGTTTGCATAGTCTCTATTGTTCGAACTATTGTTTTTATTATTATTTTTTATTAAGTACTTAAAGAGGCATTTTTATTATTATTACGTATGTAAACAGGCCTACCGCATTGCATTTGTTTTTACATGTTTACATAGCACGAGGCCCTTGAACGGTCCTGACAACCTTAAATGTTTACCTAACAGGCTTAAATGTTTACTTAATAGGTGTGTTACAATACATTTTCCTCCGATTTTTGGATACAATCTTGTCTACAGTGAATTTGGGAAATATTGTTCTCCACTGACATTATTGGTTCACTGGTTGTTTCTTGCTCGTTGGTTCACTGGATACCACTTATTGTTGTTTGATTCAACTTTGCAAAGTTGAGGTCCTGCAGCTGTAGTTGGACCTCTTGGCGCTTGTTCACTGGTTTTTTGTTTGTTCATTTCTCTTGTTTGCTTCAAATTTGCAAGGTTGAAGTCATGCACCTGCAGTTCGACCCATTCTTTCACTTTGCAGGGTTGAAATCTTGCACCCTTGTTTGCTTCAACTTTGCAAGGTTGGTTTCCTACATCTGCAGTTGGACCTATTGTTGCAATTTGCAGGGTTGAGATTTTATGCCCACAATTGGAACTGTGCTTCTACTGTTCCCCATTCACGGGTAAGTTTGAGTGCCATGGTTTCATTCCTATTCATTGTTTGTTTTTTACTATTTGCAGTTTGCAAGTAAGAATTTTCAATACTAGGAATGCTCGAGTAAAAATCCTCTTGCAGAACATCCTTGTATGTGACTACTAGGACCAGAGAAACATGAGTGTATTTCTATCTTGTTCTTTTTCTTGAACAAGAAATCTTGTCGCCTTTGAATGCAAATGCTAGACATAGAACCCACCTCTATGGCAGCCATAGTGGCATATAAAAAATAAACTTTTATTCCTGAAAACCATACGTTTAGTGCATTCTTTCAGGTTGTCCCCTTCCAATTATATATGCCCACTTTCATGTCCTGTAAATCATACTATATGTCTTTGGAAAATGGAAATGCAAATGGGTTTTCCAAACGAATATAGAGTTTTCATTACAGAGCAAGCATCTACGAGGACCTTGCCATCCCTTCTTTGCAGGTTATGATAGTGAAAGATTTTATTCTTTGAGGTAAAACCACATATAGATGTTGGTTTTATACTAGACTTTGGGTCTTCCAAACCATCTTCCATCACCGTTTTCATATCTGGACCTCATCTTGTGGAAATGATTCTTTGTAATATGAATGGGCAGTTCACCGATCTATCTCAGATTGAGTTTCCCAGTACCCAGTTTTAGAATATCTTCTTCATCTTGTAAGATAATTGAAACATCTTAGAATATATTCTTTATATTGTAATATAATTGAAACCTTAATAAGTTGTGTTGTGTGTTGGTTCTATTCTTGTGGTAAAAGTCTGTAATGCTTAGTTCTTTCGCTTTTATTTATTCGACAGACCATCTATATGCGTTTTCTGAGTGGAAGACATCAACAAGTCATTTCAGATCTATTTAGTGTTTATTTGTGAGGAGTGGGGATGAAAATAAATGGTGAATATGACTATAAAGCTATATACAGTGGCTACTGAAACACTTATAATATGCACACCTAGAATAAGTTCAAAAATTATGTCTTAAATACTCAGTCTTTGTGCTAAGCAAATTTATAGTGTTATTCGATTTGCATTATCTCTTCTATATGGTTCAGCACTCACTGTAGATTTGTTTGTTTTTCATATGATATAGCAACCATGGAGCATTGAATTTTACATGAAGGAGGTTGAAGGATACATAGCGGAATTGGTATGCAGTTCCGAACTTATAGTTTTCATTTTTTTTTTCCTATTTGCATATTATCTAGACATAGCTAAGAAAAATCTTGAAAATCACAACTTAAAAGATGGAGAAAGTAATAGATGTTGAGTGCTATGAAATAGATACACAATCGATTGTACATGACAACATCGACCAGGTATTGCATAACAATGGGATTTTTAGATTAGATGCATTCTCGTATACTGTGGGAGATTGCCTCTTATATGCATTTCGAGTTCTATTCCATTTTCGTTATTCCTTGAAAAACCTGTGCAATGGATCAATAGATCATTTCTTGGCCTATTTAAAAAATGGTGACATTGAGGCATTAGAGTCATACCAATACAAATTGGCATCTGATTTTCTTTGCCAATTGCATGGAATACATGCTGTTAGTACATATTTTTCAAAGATGCGATTGTCTGCATCTGCAACTCTACTTTCACATGAGAGGGGACTTTGGGGAGATACATTTTGTATACGGTGGTTGTTCAAGTGGCTGAAGATATCAATTGGAATTTGGTCATTAACAAGAAAAATACGATATCTACGCTTCAACAAAACTGCATCTAGGGATCCATATTGCATCTTGTTCCATGATGCCAATCCTCTAAGTGGTCATTATGAACCACTACTCTATAGAAAATTATCCATATGCAATCTTGGAGGACCTGATATTTACTTGTCCCTCACCTGCAAATACCTTCAATTGCATTGGAAACAAATTATGCATCATATACACTCCCATGGATTGCACATAGCAACAAATATTGCATCTAGTTGTGGAGATAGTCTGTTCAATGCAATTTTCTATTTGATAGCAAGAGAGTTTGATGTGCACTCACTGTGCCTTTACACTGTGCAATCATTTTGCAATGCAATTATAGGTGGCAGTCAACAAGCGTTTAACTGCTTGCATCAACACCTTTTACCATATCTCCTAGAAAGTATGTCGATAATTGGAAGTCTACAACAATACCTTGTAAACATGAAAATGCCATATGAGAAAGGAAATGTAGAGGGAAACACATTCTGTTTACAATGGATATCTATCATATTTAGAGTAAATATCCAAGTCTGGTAAACCCTATCAGATGGTATTGTCCATTCCTACTATATTGATTCAAACTACGATCGAACAATTGACATCATATCATTGAAAACAGATATGCCACTCATCCATTATCAACCTTTGATAAGAAATACTTCCAGTTCAAGATTTATTGTCTATGCCACCCAAACTGCATCGAATCTGCATAAGCGTCGCATGATATATAATCAAGATGAAACTCATCCCAATTGTCATCAGGTCATACAGAGCTTAAACAAAAAACATAGACTAACTTATCACAACTTGAAAAAGGTCATGCATGAGAGAAAACAATACATTGGTACACTTCCTTCTAGACCTCTGGGTTGTACAACCGATAATCATGAGGTGAAAGGGAGCTCGACCAAGAAATAGAAACTCACATATCACAACCTCAAAAAAATTGTTTGTGCACAACACAATCGCATTTTCACACTTTCTGCTGAACACAAACATCACATGTCCAGTGAAAAAGAACATCATCATTTGCACCATTGAGATGGTGAGGAGGAAATTCTCATAACAAATTTTGATTCCAACTTCAACATGGCTTGTCAACAAGTGAAACTAGTTTCCAGTGGAAACCATAAGCTAACCTACCACATGTTGAAAAAACAGATACGTGAGATAAATAGGTGAAGCTACATATCCCACAATGGTCATGATACTAACCGAGAGGAAAAAATCACACCTCGTGGCCTAGAGCCAACACCATGCACTACTTGCAGTGAAAACCAACAAACACTTACTACGCATGCTTTTCTAGGGAAGAGAGATGCAAAACAAATCTATATGAAACAAATTAAAGACACTCCTTCCATTTCATGTGTGATTTGTGATCAATTAAATTTTTCAAAAAACACTAAGTCTTTCACCCCTGACTTGCAAAAAGAATACTTCGGCTTGACACAAAATGATAGAACATTTTCCAGTGGAAATATTTTTCTTCCATGCAAATGATCACTTGAAAATGGAAAACCGTCGCACTTTGCAACTCCTGAACAAATAAGATGTAACAAACCACTACAATATGTAATTACACTTTCAAAACTTGAAGAGAGACTTGTGTCTCTGTGAATTGCATTTGCACAAATTAGACCCTGGGGATATAAATGACCCCAAATGGGCTTAACATGATCAATTATTAATGTCCCTTTCCAACTAGATGTTGTGCAAAAAGCCCCACCACCATTCATTAGCGATACAATGAAAATTGTTGTAGCTCTCAAAATACATTTGCAATACAAGAATGCATACCAGACAGGTAAAGTGTGTGTGCACATTTTCATGAAAGCATTAAAAGAATTATGTTCCAAGGCCCTGTACAAAGCACAAAACATTTGTATAAATGATAACTGGAACAATGTTCTTGAACAAGGAAATGACAACTCTACACAAACTTTTGACACTACTAGTGAATTTGATACAAGAAATGAATCAAAGAGTGAAAGACTTGTTGAAACATTGATACATGGATTCACTGACTCATAATGCATTCATGACTTGCAAGACAAGATTTTCGAAAGTGCACCTGTTGAAGGGAAACGTCCACTTGGAATATTCAAGGAAATATTTGTTGATGAAATAAACTTCCCAACATTGTTCTATGGAGATCCACATCCCAGTGACATTACAAAATGATTCAGCTACCAAAAAATCATTCGATGGGAACTGCTACATTCAAGCGGTAACTTCTCTTATCACATAAAAAAATTGTTTTTCAAAACAATGCGCATAATAATTGAGCAAGTTCTCTCTTTAATGTGGATATGAATAAGAAAATGATAGCTACAGGGAAGAAATTTATTGGCCAAAGATGTCAAGTATAAGGAAAACCTAGAAAAAATCCTAAAATCAGATATTGGATACATAGATTTCAAAAACATTCGCATCTCTCCTGACTACTCGCAAGAAAACAAGAAAATTGTATTTGCAATGATCCGACAATTGGGACCCCCAAATTGTTTCATCACATTTACAAGTGCATATCATCACTAGGATCCGATGGGGCCTATGATGTTTGCATTGTATAGGAACAGGAAAAGGAAAAAACAAACTGATACATTGGAGAATGATGGCATTGACTACCTCATAAGAAAATACCCAGTGACATGTACTCGTTACTATAGACATAGAATAAATGATTTGAGGCAATTGATATGTCATGATGAAACGTTCTTTAGAAAAATATCGGACTATTATTTTGTGACTGAATTCTAGAATAGAGGGAGTGAGCATGACCATGCACTGTTATGGATAGAGGGTGCACCGGTCTATGTAAATGACAACAACTCACAGATTGAGCAGTTTCTGGACAAATACATAACATGTAACACAGATCATTTGGATCCATAACTTGCCAAAGTTCATAGACATTATCATACAAGAAGCTGTAAAAACGAAAAAATTCACATTGCAGATACAACTTCCTTGTGCCACCAATGAGAACAACAAGAATCATAGAGCCAATTAGTTTAGAGGACAATGTTATCATTGAGAAATCTAAATATTTGTTCGCATCTCTAGAACAAAGAGACTTTGATGACTTAATGAGCTTCGAAGAATTCTTGGCAGAACTAAATCTAACAGAAGATGAGTACATCCAAGCCATACAATCTACACTTAAACAACCAACCATTTTCCTTAAACGAAAACTTTCACATATTTGGAACAAAAGTTTCTCCAAGGACATGCCAGTTATGTGGAATGAAAATATAGATGCATAGTATGTACTCAATGCATATGTTGCAGCATCACATTGTACCTTTTACATGACAGAGGTTGACAAATATATGACAAGTGCGTTTAGAAGAATACACAAAGAACATGAAAAAACTCATATTGATGCTATGCAAATGATAAGTACACTTGGAAATACATTACTTAATCTTCAAGAAATGTATGCTCAACAAGCAGTCCACATTGCACTTTCCCTCCCTCTGAACTGTTGTTCAAGGAAATGTGTCTTCATAAACACATCTCCACTTGAGAAACACACATTTGTGATTAAACCACCATCTTTGCTAGAACAAGAGCCTAATAATTCAAAGGACGTGATATGTCGCTATAATATTGATTATTACCTCCAGTGCCCATCTCTTACTAAGCATATTTGCCTACCAGATTTTGTATCACATTACAAAAAAAATGGTGCACCCATATCAAAAAGAAAAAGAAAAAAAAAATGTAATACGCTTTGTCAAATACAACAAACATAGTGACAATGAAAATTATTGTAGAGAAAAACTATTGTTGTACATTCCATTTTATCACAATGAAAACACATTAAAACATAACTTCCCTACATGGGAAGCTACATATATTTCTTATGAGACTATTGTACAAACCAATGAATCTAGATTTACATACAATGTTAATCCAACATGGGGTGATTTAGAGAGTGCAGTTCATGAACTAGAAAACACTGACAATGTTGATGAGACATTGACAAATCATAAAACAACTAGAACTCTATGTGAGTCCTATGACTTGCAAGCATATTTACCTTATCCTCGAGCAATCTCCATTGGAAAACGTATCAATCTTGGATTTCAATTCATAAAACATCCTTTCTTTATTGAAAATAACAAATACTACAGAGTTAGACGATTGTTGAATCGAGAACAACAAGAAATCCTAAAGGATATTTCAATTAAAAAACACTTAAACATGCACACTCATGTTCACTTGTTCCTTACATGCGGGGTAGGAACATGGAAGACATTCACAATGAAAGAATTAATCCAAATGCTTATACGAATCTATGATTCAAACAATTCGACTGAACCTATGAAACCAAAGGGGCTAATAGTTGCATACATAGAAAAATATACATATAATGCAGATGGAACAACAGTCCACTCTGCATTTCTAATTCCTTTTAACAAGTCACATTTTCTTCCACTCAGCAAGAAAATTTTAGATACCTTGTCTAAGCTTTATGATGAACTACAACTTGTATTCATAGATGAGGCATATTTGATTGGAAGTCGCTTCTTATATTTCATTAACAATCGACTGAGAAACATAAAACATGTGCACACCAAATACTTTGGGGACATTGACATGATATTTTGTGGGGATCTTTACCAGGTGCAACCTATCCAATATTATTTGATATTTGAACAGCCTACGATCAATATGCAAACAGTGACACATGACTTCTAGAAAGACAATATAAAATGCTTTGAATTGCATACTATAATGCACCATACAGATGAAACATTTATTTCAATTTTGAATAGAATGCAGACAAACAACCAAACATGTGATAACTTAACATATATCAATTCAAGGTGCATGCGACCTCCACCAATAGACCCAGCCTTCCCTTACCTATTCTACATGAATAGGGATGTTGCAATGAATAATAGGTACATGTTATCGCTCATGCATGGCGATGATATCATCATCAATTCAATTGACCTCAAAGAAGACAACCATGGAAATGTACCATGTCATAAACATTCATCCATTTTGTGATCTAGATGGATATCGGTGGCCACCCACCTTTTCCAACTAGCTCAAAACAATTTTCTGACACTTTTGGAAATTTACTATTTTTAGCAGTTTTTACTTCCGGGGCCATTTTGAGGGCCTAAATGAAGGGTTTTCAGTATCAAGCTCCTAAATGATATCTAAAGGCATGATTGAGCCCCCAAAATAAATCTCCTCAGAGATACCTTTCCAACGGGCTATCACATGCCTAAAACAGAGATCGTATGCAAAAGTTACGACCTCGGGAAGTTGATGTACTATCTTAACCAAACGGGGCCCACATGACTTTTGGCATTTCATCTCCTAGGGTTAGGTTTTTGGATGTCTAGGGTTTTTGGCATTCTTTCTTATTGTAAAAAGGCCTTCAAATCCTCATTGTAACCTTCTTCTTGTGAATGCACACTGCCGTCACATCTCTTCTCAGAGATAAGCCGCCACCATTCCAGCAAGCTTGTTTCCACTACATTTTACAGTTTCAGCTTATTTCGTTATTGAATAGAAAACTAGTTTTACTGTATCTCTGTTATTTTGTGTTAAGCACCTGTTAATAATCTATATTCATTTCATTCTTCTCATAAAATATGGTCTTCTCCTTGTCGTCTTAATGCATGTCCCCAACAAGGTCGGAGCACAAAGAGTTGGGTCTCGAGCTTGTTTCTCTTGAGGAAAGAAGCTCTCGCGCGTCCAAGCGACCTCCCATGGCAGGAGAAAAGAAAGATGACGGGATAGGAGATCCTTTCAAACTGTTGATTTAGGAAGCCCTCACGCAACAAAGGAATGATATGATGGATAGTTTCGCGCAAATCCTTCGGTAACTACCAACAGGTGATGCATCTTCTTCGAACGGAGGCGCCGCCCCCTTCAAGGTACAAATAAACTTTGATATTCCTATATTTGAAGGTCAGATAGACATAGATGTTGTAGACAAGTGGTTGAATCTACTAGAACGGTATTTTTATGTTCATAAATTTTCGAATAGAGAAAAGATTACTTTTGCGCTCCTCAAAGCCATTCCCCATGTCAAATATTGGTGGGAAACTTTCTGTGAGCAAAAGGAAATAGAGGAAACCTCATTATTTTCAGTCACAGCCACCTGGGAATCCTTCAGGGATGCTATTAAGGAACAATACTACCCTATCAGAAGTTATGATGACCTGTATACCAAATGGACCACACTGCGGCAAGAAAGAGACCAAGCAGTGCCAGATTTCACAAATATCTTCCATACCTTG
>SNQJ01S0147569.1:0-23678 GCA_010110895.2 Picea sitchensis
AATTTCATTTGCCAACCGGTGTTGAATCTTCCATTCATAGGTATGTATCTAAATCCCTTCCATTCATAGGTATGTATCTAAATCCCTCCATTCATAGGAGGAGTGGCCTGAAGACATCATGGAGGGTGATGTGCAAACATCAGTGCAACCTTCTACACTTATTGATACACCTACTCCTGCACACACCAGTGGTCATCCACTATCAGATACAGGGCCTTCTACTGTCAGGGGCAGGCCTGACAAGCAACCCCTTATCTTTTCTCGTAAAAGGGGGGGAGGCACAGGCCGACATTGATATTAGATAGCTAGCTGCTAGTTTTGTTTCATTTTTCATTGTATATCAGACACCTACACACTCCATCATGATGATGAATCATGAGATACATTTTATAATTATATAAGTGATGTCGTTTTGTATTGGAGAGGCCCTTCAACATTCAATATCGACTTTGATGTATAATTTTTTATTTGGCATCCACTAGTGACTACATATATATCAGTGATTTCTCCATATTTATGTGCCAATGTGTTTATCTGATGTTGTTGTTGCTTTATATGTTTAAAATTTTGAAAAAAATGAATATATTTTGTATTTTTTAATGTTTGTCGTGGTTTTCCGATTTTTTGCCGACTTTTGCCGAAACGATTTTTTCCAGACCCTCGCCGACTTTTTGTCGATGCCGACTTAATCAACATTGATCATGACAACCACTAGACGTATTGATGACATGCATGCAGTGATGGCAGATTACTGCTGGAGAGCATCAGTGGCACATGGTAGTTCAGATAAGGGGATTGCCATGGATGATTTTCATACTCTCAGGGAGAGAGAATCTGTGATGAGGACTGATTACCAGCAGTTGTTGATAGACATGGATTATCTACTGAGCGTTGGTGAGATGTATCATGAGGCTCTGAGGGAGCAGGAGTTGGAGATGGACCGACTCACTCAGGAGTTGGAGAGCACTCGAGGATTCTTGAGAGGTACATAGACAGCGCTTCAAGAATCAGAGTCTAGATCATATGAGTCTCTTGAGGAGATTTGTCAGAGATCCACTTCATCCGTCTTAGTAGACACTCAGACATATCATTCAGTCGCATTGCTAGGAGATGTTGATGATCTAGCAGAGGAGCACCAGTCGATGAAGGACACTTCCATTTGTGTTTCGAGAGCTGTTGACCTCCATATAGAGGTTGATCCAACAGTACGCCCAGGATCTGTGATGTAGCATGAGTCTACGGGAGATGACAAGAGTATGCCGGAGCATACAGTGATGAGTGATAGCTCACAAAGACATGTCGAGATGTATGGTGGGATTCAGAGGGGTGTATTGACCTGCAGGGAGGAGATGCACTTAGGGGAGTATGCAGATGTCAGTCATTTGCAGCAGCACATAGTTGTGGGGGATCACCTTCACCATTTCAGCAGTTGCATGGGAGATGAGAGATGGAGGTTGGTTGACCAGTAGTCGGAGGGGTTACTTCCGGTAGTACTGGATGGTTGGGATTCGGTGATGACCACAGGAGAGCATCTATCATGGATACCGATGGACAAGCTTCTGGTCGAATCCTTGGGATTGACCAAAGCATGTGACGCCTTCCAGTCCTACAATCAGCTGCAAATATGTTTGTTATCCTTTTCCAACACATTTATCATTGACAACAGCATGAGGAGGATAGAAAATGACCACAGAGGGTTTCTGACAGTGATCAATCTCACACAGGAGCAATTAGACAAGATTGGAAGTGATAAACTTCCAAGTTTTCCATGGGATTCGGGAGTTCATTGGGTGAGCCGGATGTTTCACTACATGATGACCCAGGTTGCGCCCGAGAGCCACATACTCCACCAGGGGTCGGTCTGGAGTGTGCCTGCAGGGATTTGTCCGATAGAGCGAGGCATCTTTTCACTCTTGATCATCATGATCGAACGCGGAGATGGGTGGATAGGTACTTCTTCTACAGAGATGCCTTTACAGATACAGTTTTTTGATAGCAGGTCCGGCGGTCACAGGTATTTCAGCTTGAGGATCCAGGAGAGGAGGATCTAGTATGTATGCAGGGGACAGACAGTCGTGGTTAGAGTGGTGCAGGGCCAGCATGGTGACCTTCGACAGAGGTTAGCATGGGACCCAGGGATTGTAGGGTTGAGCATTTCACTAACTGAGCGGGGCGAGTGGACCTTTGCAGGGGAAAGTTGTTCTAACTTTCCATTTAGCTTCAATGTTGAGGGGAGCACAACGCTTGAGGGTGTCTCACGTAGGTCTTGCAGTAACTCATGCTGGCATCAACATGTGCAGTTGATGGAGGCCGTGTGGATCTTGGTACAGATTTGGAGGATGGACTCATTCCGAGATGAGGCCACATGTCATGTGCAGGAGGTCCACAGGGTTGATGTCTTCCAGGACTGTTCTTCACAGAGTAAAGAAGGCATGAAGTTGTTTTATTCGGGATTATGCTGAGGGGCTAGCCCGGTTCATGACTGTTATATGGGACCAGTGAGTGTATGAGTGTTCATCTTTGTATGGGTTCTACTATGTATCCACGGTGGACATGGGATCCTAGTATTTTACTTGGAGGAATTTGGTGTGCTTGAGGACAAGCAATTTTTCTAGCAAGGAGGACTGTAAAGTCCCCACTTTTGGACATCATCAAAGGGCAGAGACATATGATGACCAAAGTAGCGGAATGGGTGTTGTTGACCCGCCCTATTGACCGAGGGTCAACTCGCGTCTGCGTCGAAGATCATCACCGAGATGCATATTTGATAAAGAAAGCAGTTATGGTTCTACTTGGGTATCTGTGCTTGACCTGAAATTTTGTAAACGAAATTTTTGCACCCTTGCGTGGGTAAATAATGTAATAAGTGCATGGATCATAGTTAGGTCGGTACAGGTGTTTCCATTAGAGTTCCTTTCATGAGGGTTTTTTATCCTACGGTTGTCACCGACCGGACAAAGCTCTGAAAGCCGACTTCCATGAGTTTTCCCCTCCACATGACTTCCTCCAAAGTGGTGAAAGTTGTTCTAATGATCGAGCCCAATGAGAGACTAAGGTTTTGTTGTAATTGACCATGCTAGACATTGTAGAGAGTTTCGTGGAATTTTGTCGAGTATAGATAGGTTTTTTAATTAATTAAATTTTTAATGATTTAATTTAGTGGTATTTGAGCTTATATTGTAAAAACCGGATCTTTGGGATTTTGATAGGGGTATTTGTGCTCAAAGAAATGGAATAGCACCCCACACATCCATAGATGAAGTTTCATCCCAGTCGGACTAAGTTTACTATGTCTTAGTCCACTTAGAGTCATTCTAGGGCAAAACAACAATTTTAATTGCTAAGATGACATTATTAAAATGTCATAAAACATTGTAATTTTGAGTTAGTGAGTGGATGTAAAGGTGGCAATGAGCAAGTAGACCCACTCTAACCTACCCAAACCCATCCTAACCTTTTCCCAACTTAATTCAGCCTCTTTACTCACTTTTTCCAACCTTCTAAACCTTGCCTAAGGGAAAAACGACCCACTAACTACCGTCCCCAAATCTTGCACTTAAGCTGAAAGGACACTCCACACTGTGGTGCGCCCTCCTAGACTACCAAAACCTAACCCATGCTAAAACCCTAACCCAAAACTTAACTAAACCTACACTAAAACCTCACGCCCCTCCTTCATTAGTGTCCCCTTTGGTTGGAAACTCACTCCAGCTCTCCCAAACCTAGGCCATTTGCCAAAAATGGCAAATGGGCCCTCCTAACCTAGCTAGTGCGCCCCCCCTTACCTAGTTTTCAACCCTATCACATGCTTACACCTCACAAACTCACCTCTCTCTCTTTCAAACCCTAGGGTGGGGTGCCCCCTCTCTAGAGATTTGTTCTCTTTCTCTTGTTTGACCTTGGACTTCATCCAAGTGCCTTCTCTTTACCTCTTGGGGTATAAAGGGAACCCTTTCTCCTCTTTCACTCACCAATCTTTGACGCTAACATTATTATGATGAAATTTCTCACTTCCATCTTCTTGCTCTTGCCATTTGCCATCCATTCATTGCTCTTGGGAGTTTTGTAGCCACTAGTTTGCTACTAGTGGCTACAAAACTCTCACTTTGGTAATGAGAAAAGTTTTGGAGGATCATTGGTGCATTTTTTGGTATTCTTCTTGCTCCATACACATGAGGTGATGTTGTTTACTTTTTGATGATGTGTTCATGGTAAATAGATATCTTGAGTTCAAAGTATTTGCTTAGGTAAACTAGTTGAAGAGTATCACTTGCTAGTTTATGATTCATTTTGAATAGCCTAGGATTTACAAGTAGTTTCGTTCTAGGTTGACTCAAGATATCTATCTATTCCATATGCAACATGGAATAGATAGTTTCACTAAGCTTTTGGAGGTCACATCAAAGGTTTCACTTGGGATAATATTCGAAGAATTAGATGATCTACCCTTGAGGCTTTCTTACCTCCATATCTCTTTCCTTTGCCATACCAGAATTTTTCTGCAGTCATTTCCACTTACTTTTCAGCTTATGTATTAGTCTTAGAAGGTCAAAATATATTTTCTACTTCATATTTGTTGGCTGGAAATTTCCGTGTAAACACAGAAAATTTACGTAACTATTTTGGTGTTTTTCGCGACATTTCCAATAGCTTTTTGCTTGTTGTTTTATAGGGACAATGATAGATCTGAGGTATAAGGCTGCTCATACACCTAGGAGGCTTCCCAAACCCCTCTTCTTGGTTTGGGTAACATCTTAATCCTCTTCTCTCTTTCTATTATTTTCTAAGTTTTCTGCAATATTTCTTCCCTTTTGGGCCCTAAAAAATAAATCTAACTTAGATTAGCTATTCTCTTGTTCATATAACTATTAGCTTAGTTTCTATTTCATTCATTAAGTTATTGTATCCACTAAGCTACCCTCTTTGGCTAACATATCGGAGGCTTGCCACCACCTTGGCCATTAATGAGTGAATGTTTCTTTTCAAGTCTATTTCATTTTGTTCATAAAATAAATCTAATAAATGTTAACAATGCTAAGATAATTCTTCCCTGAGCAGTAAGCCAGTAGCCTGTCTAGTCTCTTCATGTATGTAGGGACAGCAAGACTCAATCACCACACTTACGTGCAATTATATCTTAGTAGTGTTAATCTCACTTACCGACACCTTGGGGGAGTCATCCCCAAAAATGCATGTAGCTTAAAGAGTGTCGCGATGTGGTGATCTTTATGTTTAGTAGTTGATACATCTTAAAATAGTCTTTCATTTACAAGTTTATTTCTTCATGATCTTTCATATGCTTTTACATTTCATGTTGAATGGTTAGATAACTTGGATATGGTTTAATGCTTTAGATCTTCTAATCTCAAGTTATTTGGCTAATCTTCAAATGCATATGAAGTTATGATGTTTTAAGATCTGTATTGATAGCTAAGTTTCATTTATCTTTTAAAGCTATTTCACTCTCATAACTTAGCATAACATATGATGTGGTAATGGTTAACTCTTAGATCACATGTTGATGCATGCTTAAGCCCACGGCCTCATTCATTTTGAGCTCGTCCTATCATGGTTTTAACACTTGCATTTTGCTCACATCTTGTATTAGGTCAAAGCACATACTTCTTGAGCTGACGGCCTAGTATCCACTTCTAGCACATCGCATATTTATGATTTGATGCTTCACATGTTTGATGTCTAATTTCTCACGGCCTATGATTTGTTAAACATTCATACATTGATGCTCACGACCTTGCTTATGGTTTAACACACACGCTTTGCACACAAATGATTTAATGTTTAAGGGATTAATACTTATGGTTTGACACATATGCGGCCTGGTCCTTTTAAAGCTCTCACACTTGAACATTATTGCAAACACCTTTTCACATCATTTATTACATACTTATGGTTTTAGATCTCTCAAGTGCTTAAGCTCTATTTTCTATTTCAGTCATAGAGAGTATCATTACATGGTTCATGGTTCATGGTTTATGACATAATATCTTCACAAAGTTCCTTTCATATGATGATGCTTTAGGTGGTTTAACATTGTGCTATCTTTTCCATATATCTTTACATGTTAATGGTGGTTTAATCACATTCTTCAAACAATCATTTTACATACTTTTGCTCACCGCCATACGCTAAAAACTCACTTCAAAAGACTCATCTAAAAATACACCCAACACACTTAAAGACTCACCCGCGGGTCCTAATAACCTGTAGCAACATTTTAGGGGTCTCATTCATCTCCCTCCACCATCTAAAACAAGTTTGAAGGACAGTCTAGGTGATGAGGGACAGATCCGTGGTTTCGTTGGGGAGATCCTGTGGTTGAACTACTTCTTACTAGGTGCAGGATGACCTTGGAAGCTAGGATAGGGATAAGTAGCCCTCTGATCTTGAGCATAGGCAGTTATTTGGGGAGGAGGAAGTTTGAGACAAACACCTAGTCTAGGGGGTGGGGAATAAAATCCTTGAAAGTACATAGTTGCATAGATCACTTGTGTATGTTTTTGGGAAGTGGATGTATCGATAGGGAAACATAACTTGTGATTATTTCATTTATTATATCTATCTTTTGCAACTATATGTCTTTGTCTTTCATGTTGGTGTGAAACATTTGATTATTATGCCAGAATATCTTGTGGATTAATTATCTTTGTGGTGTAGATCAAGTAAGTGATTGAGTATCTCACTTGGGGAGGCATCACTTGTTTGATCCTTGAGTGCTTTGTGTGGTTGTAGCCAGTGAAGGCCGATCCAATAGGTAAAGTGCTATTGGGGCATGCTTGGCAGGTTGTGAACTACCCATTCCTTGTATTTTTGTATATCTTGTTGTATCTTTGGTATATGGTTTAATCTTTGTATAACTTTGTATCATTTGTAAGTATTTCTAACCTTGGGGGTTGTGGGTAGCATAATTCTTTCAACTTGTAAACTTCTTTGTAATAAACCACCCTTATACATAGTTGACCCCCATTGCCCAACCTTAGGCACTAGTCTTTTAGTTGACTTAGGGAAGAGTGACTTGGCATTAGATTATACTTGCACTTGCATTCTTTGCTTGTCATCATAGGCTAGTTTTCCCCTTTGGCCTACTCTTGAGAATAAAACTAACTCCTAGAACACTTAACTCTCAAATTAACTTGAAAGTAGCGAGGGACAACCCCTTGGCTTCCCGAGGGGTAAGCCTAGAAGGAAGAGGTTCGATCCAAGGTCCGCGATGTGGACTTGGAACCTAGACATTTTGTCTCCGAGGAAACACTAAGTAAGCAGGACTTATCTCAGCTAGCAAAGTGTGCGTGGGGCTGACAGCAGGGTGTTATAGCAGTCTGAGGGGGTTGATGAGGAGGCATTGTGAATCTAGGTGAACATCATCATATATATCATCATTACATGAGCCATTCCGCACAATTTGGCTTTGGTTTTAAGTTTGCCACATTCAGATGATTTCCATGATTTTGACTATTTTTGAGCCATAAGTCAATGGTTTTCACTGAAGAGGTCATTTTGACCACATTACTTGGAGGAACCTCTAGGTGTAATAGCTCATTGGAATAAATAGGAGCAACTACTACAGGATGGGATGGCAAGAAGTGACTTTCGGTGGCGAGGGAAGCAACAAGGAGAGATAAGATGTTTTAGAGGTAAAAGATTAATTAATTAATTAAAGTGATTTAATTAATTAATTAAAATTGTTCAGTAATTAATTAAATATTAATAGGAAATGAAGGGGGTACTTTGGAGGGACAAGGTGAGCCAAAGGTATAAAGGAAGGCAAGGGCCTCTTCTCATCATTCATGTATGTTTATCTTTTGGTTTCTAGCTTCTAGCTAGGGCCCATCTCTTGAGGTTTTGAGGGTTTTTGAATTAACAAACCCTAGAGGATTTTTCGGTGGTGAAAGATTCCACTAGCTTGTCCCAAGCAGTCTCGAATATGCAACACTCTCCACCATTCTATTTCGGTTCTACATCCCGGTCTTGAGGGAGGGTTCTACGATACAACACGAGAGGAGGTGCACCATTTGGGGTTTTCCAGCAAGGGGGGTGCACCATGTTTGGAGAGAGATTCGTTTTAGGATATTGGCAGGGCCGTTGTGGATTATATCACTTGGGTTTTCGTTGTAGGGCCTTGGACATGAGATCTAGTCCATTCATAAGGAGTTTGAGGTGCTATTTGATTTATTAGATGCATGGGACGAATTGGAGGAGAGAAACAAACTTGAAATGGTTTTTGTCATTTGTTAGCTCGGATCTTCACCATTTTGCTTGGGACTTCACAGGGGAGGTAACCAAGCCCCGATCTATCATTTTGGAGGAGAGTTTAGGGAGGTTTGGAGGCCTCATTCATCGAGGCCGGAGTATTAGGGATTCAGAAGCCATCCAGTACCATTAGATGGAGAGTTCCGGAATCTACAAGGTTTGAGAGTGGATTTGGAGATTTGGACACACGGGTTGTCCTTCTGATTGCCCAATCTATCAATTGGCGCTATTTCTTGGGGTGATTGGACACTTTTGGCGACAAGGCCGAGTTATTGAGGGGCTTGACTATCCGGTAGTGGCACCTTCCGGCTTAAGGGTTTAGCATTCTTCGACCGGATCTATTGTATTCGGTCTTCATTGTATATCCGGCCTTTGGAGCGTGTTGGAGCCTTCTATTGGAGCATTTTGTAGCGACTCTATTGTCTATCTTCTTAGCCATCGATTGAGCATTCCAGATTGATATCTTCATTATGCTTGAGTTCTCTATTCATGAATAAAAGCATGTTGAGATGTTTGGCTTGTCTATCATATTGTGCATATGGTTGAGGTATGTTCCATGATTGTATCTTCTTGTTATTTGTTGTAACACACATATAAACACATCAATAAAACCCTAAGCGTAACCTAAAGGATGATTGTAAGCAAAGTGTTTGACAAATACCTCCCGCCGAGAGAAAGAGTTTTAAAAAAGACACCAAAGCGAAGTGATGATCTGGCATAATGGCTTGGGATCATTATATTCTTACATCGTCTCAGGCTTTGTGAGTCCCTACGTGAATAACATGATCATTTCAGACTCCACGATATATCTGTCACTACCAGCACTTTGTTGAAACTTCGAAGTGATGAACACCTGCGTGCCGGTTTATCTCAAGCCCGAGCTAGATCCCTCAAAGTGGATCTACAGGATCCCTCATCAAACATTCCATGAGAATCTCTCTGTGAACTCCACAGCAGGAGGAGGTGATGTGACTATGACCCAACATCACCAAACCATGATTACACCACTCGTGTGCCTCACCCCAAGTGTAGGAGTAGTGAAAGCCCGATGGCCTTTGTTTCTGTCATCTGGTTGAGCTTGTTGTATGTGTCTAGCTTCTGTACCTAATCTCTGGTGGTTTATTTGGACGATCCGTCGAAAGTAGGTATGGTGAGTTTACCAACTTTCGAATGGAGAGTGTATTATGCCCATGTTGTTGTTGTTGTCCTCCTCTTTGTGGCTCTACGGGGTGGTTCCTGAGTTTAAGTCCACAATACTCGACTAAGGTGATATCCTGATGAAAGTCATTAGCGTTGCATACTCTCCCCTCCTATACTCTGCAATGTCCTCGGCACAGTGGGAGGCCTTTGTGCTATCGGTTGTTGTGTTGCTGCTCAGGGTGCCTTTTGGAAACTGGGGAACAATGGCTTAGGAATCCTACTCGAAGAGGTATGTCTTGAAGAGTAGATTCTTGGGGTCTACTTCACACCCACGAATTCCCTTGTGTTGCATGTGGGGCTTGTATGCTCGGGGTGCCCACTATGGCTAGTCTATAAGCCATCTACGCCAAGGGCCGGAGTCATGGCACGATTCCGCTGATACCCAGTTGTTGAGTACACGCATGAAGATTGCCGGGATCCATGGGGCCTTACCACTTCCCTCTGGTCTCTCATGTCTGTCTCCTAGCATCCTCTCGCCTCACACTCCGCCTCTCGCTCTGCCCTTCTCTATACTTCCCTCTGTGTCTCTTCCCTTCCTGCAGGAGGAGGAAATCGAATCTAGGAGCTTCCTTCACTATGCGTCACATTGTAAAGTGACATATTAAGTCACCTACATGCTCCGACCCCACAGGTCCTCTGTACACTCCTTCGTCTTTAGTCAAAGGTTAGCGGGACTAAAGCTCACGATACCAACTGTAATGTTCCCTAACTTGGCTAGTGGAAAACGATAATCGATTACTGTTGATAATTCATTGTTACAACATACAAATGACTATATAGATGATAAATTAGACAAAAGACTACAAATCTTATATTATGATGTCTCTGCAGAGTACAATGTGAATACTTGGTGAATAAAATGAATCACTTGACTAGATCAAATGAAAAAAGGATCTTGTAAAATACAATAAGAAAACTAAATGATAATGCCCAATAATAGATGAACATGGGATCAATGGATGTCTTTGGAACTATATCTACATACAGTAGCTGATGAAAAGTTGAGGAAAGTTAGCCCGGTGGATAAACATCTCCGAGAATGGCTTCGCTGTCCCAAATGGTGTACCACACTCTAGTTGTCCAATCCGGTCCACTAACCCGGCCCTACTGGCTGGTGTGTCACGGACCAGATGGATTCCACGAGGGCCACTTTCTCTCATTGAAAACTACACCTAGTGATTCCACCATGGGGAATGGTGAGATGTGTGTCTCAAAATGATGCGCCTCGACCCCTACTTGTGAAATGGAGCCGTGTTATCCCGCAGTTTGCACAAGATGGATTCACGAAGAGCCACCAGAGAATGAGGAATCAGGTCCTCATATTTCTGAGAGTTGAGGGAATTCGATTTGGTCTTGTAAAAGTCCCTTTTATTACATTTCCACCATTGTAATAAATGTCTAAGTATGAGATATTGTAAAGGCTATTGGCCACCTAAGACCAAGAGTGAGAACATACTTTGGGTGTTTTTTCTACTTGTTAATTATTTTTTGCTTGCCTTGGTAGTGATTAAATAATTTCTAAGTTTTTCACTCATAAGACTAGCTCAGTGGAGTATGTCTTTGGCGAAGCGAGGAGTCTTGGCATGTGGAAAATCCGGTGTCCTAGTGTCTAAATGTATATAAGCTTGTTATCCCAGATTTCCATGGGATAACTAGGAGATCATGTCTCGAGGCCGGGGTCCCTAGACATGTAGATTACCGAAGCGAGGATGACGAACTGTACAGGAGGGGCCATCCTTCTTCTTCTTCATCGGACTAATCACAATGTGTGAGTAGCATCCATCACCATCGGCTTGGACTTGCATGAAAGAAGACTCTTGCTCCATGAAGTGATTGGTCCAAGTTGTCATGGTATGTGTCATGTTTGATCATTATAACTTTAGATATATGCATCAGAGTTCCTTACATTTTTGATAATTGCTTGGATCTTACACTAACCCACTTGACCATGGTTGGGGGATAAGCAGAGTGCCCTAGCAAACTTGTATCCATAGGTCTTGGTTAGCCACCGAGGATTTTGAAGAAAACCATCGTTCGCTCCACCATATTATCATTTTACATCTTATCTCCCATTCATCTATCCCATTCCCCTAGTGGGCATTGGGATGACCCTGTTGAGGGGTTACACTTTATCATTGGGAAGAAGTAAGGCGAAATTAAAAGCGGTGGTAAAGATAAAAGCCATAGGAAATAAAACCTAGAGATGCCTGCGTAAGGATCCTGAGAAGGCAATAAAGCCTACCGATAAGAAACAAAGGGACCGAAAATAATAAAACAAGACCTAGCCAAGAGGATGGGGGGTCTCTCCGAGCCGACCCATTATGTTCATAAGGTATCTAGCGGTATGACATTGCCATTGCTCCCGGTCCTGCATGAGCGGTGGCCCTTAGTTTATGGCGAGGGAAGGAGTCTCATCCATGACGACCTTATCATTCTGCGAAGATACTCCTCCAAGGTATGCTTGTCAACTCACGGTCACCCGCGCCAAAGGCGGTGTCCTTTGGTTAGACCTTGAAGCAAAAAGAAAAGAAAAAACCAATAAATAAAGAAAGAATAAAAAGGCAATAAGGGCTTGGAAAGAGCTGCATCCATAGCTAATTGCTTCGCCTCCTACAAAGGCACCCTTGGATAATATCCACCTTTGGTTTTCACTATGTCTGGGCATATTTAGACCATACCACCTCATGTTACATGGCATGGATGATATCGCTGGAAACTTTCCTCTTCTTATGGATCGGCCCAGCGGGGCACTGTCTTTCTTGACTTTGTATAGTAGGAATTGATGTAATGTCTTTGAGCTATTAGATGATATGCTAGGGTCTTATGCATGCATTTGATAAAATTAATGATGAGATATGATTGACGTACTATGATCCGAGGACTAATGAGCCCTTGGAGGGTGAAGTTTTTGATATGCAAGACCATACCCAGTGGACAAGTACCCGGTGGTGGTACACATGGGGAAGATAGTCGATTCGGACCTCCTTGGGGTTGAAGAGCCCATTAGATAGTTGTTGGGACCTCATCAGGATTAGAGACAGGATGATGATTGATTAAGCCTTTGCATACGAGAGGGAGGAGGGCGTTTTCATCCAGGACACGGTGAGCCAACCTAGGGGATTGATACTTACCCGGATGGAGGCGTGTGCTTTCGTGCGGGGACGTCATCTAGGAGCCATGGCGTCACCTCCAATGTATGGTACCTTGATAGAGCATTTTAGCACGTGTGGCAGAGCTTGGAGACCTAATGAGGGGCCAACGTTTGTCTTCTAGTCCTCAGATTTTCCCTAAAGAGACCAGCGTCTCCCTCAGAGGGGCTATACATCCTGCTTATTGCTCATTTAGGCTTTTATTTAGCGGTTAAATGTAAAAGCGATTATGATTTTAGTAGTCAGCCTTGTAGACTGTTTTAAATGACCTAATTTTTAATTAAGGTCATTGGATGATATAAATTGAGGATGATTTCCCTCATTTTGAACATAATAGAACTCACTCTCTTGTGAGATGCGATTTTAGGCCTATTAGGGTAGTTTTGTTGCACATAAAATTAGGCACTTGCTATTGGAAGGATATTTTTGGCATTTTATGGCATTTTATGGCATTTCTCTCAGGAAGGTTTACAACTAGGGTTTTGCTTGTGCTTTTCTTCATGATGACATGTAAATTGAATTTTCTTTACCAAAACACTTCTTAAATGAATGGTTGTAGGTATAATTTCTTGCATTTGCTTATTGTCTTGTTGATTTAAAACCTAGGTAACAAGCCTAAGTAGGTTATTGTTACGCTATTGTCCCTTGTTGAAATATTTGCACAGCCATTGAAGAAAGAGATGAAACCCTGGCCCGGATTTGCTACACTTGTCTTGTTTCTTCCGAGCTAGCATTGAAGTCTATAAGTTAGCGAAGAGGGAGGCTCCCTAGGCCTAGATTGCCTACAACTAGGGTTTCACCTTCTAGGGTTTGAAGCCTTCATTATAACACTTTCTCCCTTAGATTTATGCTTTAAGCTAGTCATTTTGCCAAGTCAATTTAGGGGAGGAAAGAGCACAAGGCCTTGCTTAAGCAACGATGAGCCTCTTTCCCTAGGGTTTTGATTCTAGGGCCACACGCCTTTGCGGCACCATAAAACCCTACCTTCTAGTCTCTAAGTTATCATCCTTGCGAGACCTTAGTCTCTAAGTTATCATCCTTCCGAGACCTTGTGCCCTTATTTTTGACTCCATATACCCTAAGGCACTGATTTGATCTCCAACGTTGAAGCTTTAGTGTACAAAACAACTCTTTAAACCCTAAATCTTGAAATCCTAACTAATTAACCCTAACCCTAACTAAGGTTGACGTCATAGTTGGTTATTTTTTACGCAGCTAGCTTTTGACTTTTACAAGCAATTGAGTGATGATCTAAAGCATTTATTGATTAATGTGTTGATTGAATACATTGATGGCTTTGTCATCTTGATAGTTATTGATGAATGAATGCTCTTTCCATAGACAATTGACTAATCGTTGATTTCATTGATATCTATTGCTTTACATTGCTTAAATTATATCAGATGGTCATATGAAGTGCTAACCCTTTGTATATAGCCTGCATATATATTCTTCTATTGTTGCTTTGTTACGGGCAGGTGTTCTCATTTGGGACTATACTTCATTATTGGTTGATTAGTCGGACCTTCTGTTTTTGGTGGTAACCTGTGAGGGGGAAACTTTAACTTTGACCTTATATCTCAGCCTCTTCAAAACCCCAGGTTGTCAGGGACGTCTCCCGTGGGCTAACTTCCCTAATTAGAAAGAACCTCCCCATTGTGGTGACATTGGGTGGGGAAGGTTCCTGTTTCGCCAGTTTGACCCTTATCCTTTAGTCTTTTGACCTAAACTACAAACTGTGCGATAACAAAGCTCATACTAGGACATTGATTGAGTCATTTGGAAATTGTGGCTAGGTTTGCTAGGTTTTTTTAAGTTTTCAATGAATTAATTAAATTACAGCAAAAATTGAATTTATTAATTCTAAGTCAATAAATTGTAAAAATATGGCATCAAACATTGTCATATGCCATATTTACAGTTGTTTTTCAATCCAGAGTATCATGTAAACCCCTATTTCCCATCTTTCAAGGTAAAAAAGTGATTATTATCACTAAAAAAACAAATTACTCGAAAAATATGGAAAAGGGGTAATTAAACTAGTCTCCTAGATTTTAGGAGAACTGGGGAACATGTTTTTCTCATGTCCCCAGTTGACTGGAAGCATGGGCGAGTTCATCTGAGATAGGGTCAACTTGATTAGAGATGACATAGAGTTAGGGGGAGATCCCAATGTGGGAACTTGACCCCACATCTTAGGTGGCGCATTCCTAAAGCATGGCGCATTTCCCAAGGGCCCACGCATTCCCTAACTACCCTTCACTCCCCCTCACTTCCACTCTCACCTCACATCACTCCCCTTTCACTCCACATCACTCCCCTTTACCTAACACCACTCCACATCCACTCCCCTCATCTATTACACATCTACACTTTGACTAGTGTGCAACTCCCTCATCTCCACGCATATCCTAAACCCTAAACCTAACCCTAGCGCATTGCCTACCTAGGAATTGTCACCCTATCTCCTATATGAGAAAGGAGACCCCTCCTTCCTCACTAGTTAGAATTCGTGGGAAGAAGATTGTATTGTATCACTTCCTATTTGATTAAAGGAATAAAAGACTTTGGAGCTTCATTGTGTTGTCTTGTGCAAATGTGTGGAGGATCTTCTCCCTTCATGGTGCTTTGAGTATGGTAAACATCTCTTGCTTGCAATTCTTATTTGTCCATTTAATAAGGTATTAGTAAACTAGATTGTCTTGCTAATTCTTGTTTTATTACATTTCAATCTATGAATCCATGTTGTTAGTGTTTTAATTGCATGCTTTCAAGGTTTATGTGTAGGATATTTTGACGGTTTGCTTGCAAGGGTATTTTAAGTTTATAGGTCTCTACTTTGGAGGAGTGGAAGATTCTTGCTTGAACCTCATGTATCTTCCATTGCATCCAATGGAAGGATTCCCCTCTTCAACACATCATTTTGACTCCATCGCCCAAGTTCCTGGTTTCAAATTATCTCTTTCCCCTTCTCTCTCAAAATTTCATAAGAAAAGTCATCTTGCTCTTTGGTTTTCTATTGCATGCAAGGATTTAGATAATTTTAAAAGTATAAATCTGTTCTATATCAGTTGCATGCAGCCTCTAAAAGCTAGATCTGAATTTTATAAAAGAATTTCATCTCTTTTCCAAGTTCTAGCTTAAATTTGTCTCTCACTAGCCTTCAAATTCCTAGCATTTTTTAGGCTTGTGGTAGGCAAAAGTTTACACAGTTTTAAAAGTATAAATCTGCAAGTTTAGTTGCTTTTCTTTGCTGATTTTATATCAGCCAGTAAGATCCTAAGGAGGTTAGCTATCTAGCTATCACTCCTTGGTTAATTTTCTATTTTAGCGTATTTTAACTATCTAGCTATCACTCCTTAGTTAATTTTCTGTTTTAGCGTATTTTAACTTAGAATTTTTTCACAAATTTTTTGGGGTTGATCAAAGACACTTTTAAATTTTTTTTGGTCATCTTTTGCATTTGATCGCTTGCTGTTTTATCGCAGATCTAACAGGTACAAGAGGAAATGCTGCTGAATTTTTTAAGTTTAGCCCCTTCCAGGACCCTCCCGGTGCTCCCAAGAGCTTTGTATTTGATTTTTCTTTCTCAAAAAGCTTTGTAAAACACTTGATCTCCCAGTATAAAGATCAAGTGTATCAAAAAGAAAGTAGTTTAAATTTTGTAATAAAGTTAGCGAGCCACAAAGGTCGTCTTTAGTTGTTTCCCCTGCCCCTGGGGGGAAACTGGTGTCTTTTCCCTTTTTCTGCTTTTCGAGGTCGTTTCCCGTTTCATTGGTTTCATTTAATGTTTCATGCATAAACAAGCTAAAATTAACTCACATCATTTAAATCAAAGTTTTAAAATTCACTGCAAGTTCTAGGTTTGCTTATTATTAGTTTCATTTTGCAAAATTATTGGAATAAACCCCAATTGTTCAAATTTGAGTATGCAAGCTTGTTGTCACGCTCAAGTGCTTCGTTGACCCATAAACGATTTGAACAATGAATGCTAGTATAATTAGGACAATCTCTAAGTGGCATTATTCATCCAAGACCTCTACCCTGGGTGGAGTGTGTCAAGTCAAGGGGTAACTCACCTCATTGGACCTGCGGCACACCCGATCGACAAGTTTTAGATTGGTGAATAATGCACAAGCAGGCCACATTACACATTGCACACAAAGAGTGGGGACCCCGATTTTAATCCCCACTTCACGGTCTCAAAACTTTTCTAATAACACCATATCCCTTAATTAAAACACTCAAGATAAAATTAACGCGACACTTTCATCACATCACATTTACTGTTTTATCTGGCACTGGTATTTCAAGTTTATCTATTTTATCTATGGATGCAATGCTTATCTTTATTTTATGTGATGATTGATAAATGCTCATGGTTGGTTTCACAGGCAGTATCCTTTTGATCAAGCTTATGTTGTGTTGATATTATCTTGTGTTTCAAAAAGTACAAACTCCTAGATTAAGTGTTTTTCTTTCTTAATTTAAAAAAGCCTTAGATTTATTTTCATAGGGACTACCCCCCTTGGCTTCGCTAGGAGTTGGCCTAGACGGAGGATTTGAGGATCAAGTGACAGCACCTTGACTCGAGACTTGCCCCCAAGGACACACCAAGTGGATTGAAGGTTTCTTCCACGTTAGCCCAGGTGTGTATTAGGACGGCAACAGGTCGGAAGGGTTTACCTGGATCTGATCTGATGATCGCTCGGGAACCCTGAATGTGTCCACCCAAAGTGTCGCACTCCCAATGTCTGGAAAATGCGCCCCAGATGATTCCTCCATCGGAATCTTACGAGGAACCAGGCAAAAGATGCGCCTTGCCTTCCTCTCAACTAGGTCGAAGGGGAATCTCTTAACTCTCCCTGGATGGGACAAGTCGATCCACTGAACCTCCTCAGAGGTTGTGCCCTCACCCTGAATAAGTGTGCCCTTGTTGTTGGAACCTGTGTAACTGTTGCTGAAGAATGATGGAAGGCCTGTGTGATCTTCCCCGTGACTAGGGTGTGTCTCTCAACACCGAAATCAACCAACTGGTGTCTTCCTCCTAGAATCCACTGAACTATCTCTCTTGAAATGCGCCTCTCTCCCCAATGACAAGTCAAAATCTACATAATGATTAATTACGTCATTGAACCTTCTTTTATAGCTGCCTGAAACCCTAATTCGTTGTTGAAACCCTAATTTGTTGTTGACTTCTAATTTTAGCTCGTCTGTTCTATTTTTAGCTCAAATTGGCTTAAAAGCGTTTTTAACCACTTTTAGTTCAATGTCACTTTCCAAATATAACAACTTTGACTGGAGTGACCTCTAGTAACCCTGTTTACCCCTTTCTGGCCCTGGCTATAGTCTAACGGGGCAGTTTAGACCATTAAGCCTCCTCTCTGGAGCTCCTATTTGGAAAGGGACATTACACCACCAACTAGGACAGCATGTCAACCACCGAGGTGAAATGAGGCAACAAGCATAATTTCCAAGCAAACGTTTTTAAAATAAAAAAAGGACCCTTTGCAACATGTTCAAATGCTTCATTTATTAGAATGACACTTACCACAACACCAGACTTGTTACCTCATGGAGCAAGACCTGTTGTCCTCTGTGACCCAAGCTAGTGTGGTGGACGTTGTTGCCATCGATCAAATGATGACGTGTGGTAAAATAGGGGCCTTTTCCTGCTCGTCTGCAACCTGAGGGCCTCGAGACATCATCTCCATAGTTATCCCTAGCATGGGGGGGGGATAACAGTGCCTTTTGTGTGGACTTAGATTTCCTTAAGGATTTCCCCATTGAGTTGGAAGAAGGCCAACCTAAAGTGAGAGAAAGAACTACCAAAGTGACAGCAGGTAGCCTTTCTAGGTTTCCCTTAGGATTTCACATTTATGATTAGGACTTTTTCATCAAGTGAGAACCTAGGTGGTAACACCCCCTAGGGTTGCAGTTCATTCAGCGACGAATATCTTTGAGTGCAAGTCTCGGGCGTAACAAGCTGCATGCTCTTTTACACTAACTTTGATGGATCTTCCAGTTTCACCAATGTATGTCTCTCCACATGCAAATGAAATCTGGTAGGTGATTTTTCCTAGACGGGTTGATAGTGTCCTTGATGGATTCCAAGAGCTTTTTCAAATTGTTCATAGGAGAAAATGCTGTTTTGATATTTTTCTTTTTCAAGAGTCTGGCAATTTTATCAATAGTGCCTTGAATGTAAGGCAACAATACCTTGTGTTCCTTCACATTTATCAAAGGTCATGTCCATTATAAGGTGACCTTTTAAATATTAACCAAAGGTCATGTACACTCAAGAGGTGTGACTTTCAGGTGCTAGCCAACAAAGTCTTAATTATTTTCATCTATATATGTGTGTGTTTATTAATAATTGTATTATATTATAAGTGTAATGTTATAATTATGCTTATTAATGTAATGCATTATATATGTTACAGTGAATGGGCAGTGGGTGTGTATTAAGAGATGTGCCCCCATTTACTGAGAATATTTTATTAGAATGTGCCTGCAGGTTGGGCAGTGTTCACATCTTGAGGTTAATTTGTCAAGTGCATGCTCTGTTTAGCTCAAACTCAAAGGTCCAAGCTCCTTCCAAGTGGCATGTAGCTGATCAGTGGAAAGGCAATGTTGTTGGGCATCGTGCACTAATCTATCCATGCACATTGACACCTTCTGTAAGCACAATAATCGGATTCATACTCTGATGATCATGACACACAACTAACTTGGCATGATCTGTTCTGATCCTGTTTGCTGGCTTGTTTATCAAGGAGCAGGTTGCTGGCTTACATTGTCCCCTTAGTGCATGGTATCAACGCTAAAAATAATGAGGACTTTCTATTGTCATCTCAGAAGGATGTCCTTGAGATATAATTCATGACTCAAAGTTAATGTTATAGAATATGTTGAAGTAATACTTCAGTCAACCACGTGTAAATCACTGAAAGAAGAAATAGGCTATAAGACAACATATATCAAAGTGACTGGCTTGGACTAACAGTCAAAGAACCATTTCAGATCAAACAAAGCAAGTGTTCTTTAACATTTAGTTTGTCCAAAACAGTTATTTGTAGTCTGATTCGTGCACAGGATCTATATTCCTGCACTTTTGCCAATTTATATAGCAACTTTGATCAGACACTAAGCTAGAGCATAGAATAATTTGTTTTGTACAATCAACTCAAGAAAATATTTTTCTTTGAACAATTACAGGATTTATTTTGAGGTGGGGGTTCCAAAAACCATTCGAGATGAATGCAACAAATTGGGTCATTTATATAAATCGATCTGCAAAACAATCAATTGGTATTCTGATGTCATCATATTCTACGAGAACTATTATTCTGAATTTCACTATAGCTACCTCCATACAACACTAAGGAGTAAATTCAAGTTAATAATAATATCATTCTCAAAATCCAGAACCTCTCTGCTTCTTTTCTTAATGACTCTGAATTAGTAAGGACAATTGCACGTTTCCCAAATCCCATCCCATGGCAAAATAAAAGGACATTGGTTAAAAATTAATTTTTAAAACCAACATCAACTAGGTTTCTGGAAGCCACATATTTTAACCTTGTGATCATCACTGTCAACTCCAAACACAAACTACAAGGGTACACCTTCTGACAAAGGTCTGTGTGGCATTGGCAATCTGTATACTATTTCCCAAACTCTCAGAACAGTGTTGGCTTCCTCCTAAGGTATGTTGCAAATATTCTAAAGCTCATGAAAACTTGTACCCCACACAGTAGTTCAAATACTATCAACTATATTTTCTTTCTCAAACTTTATGTGTTTCCTCTTAATTCTGGTGGAAGGAATGAGCTTTCTTCATTTTGTGAAGCATGGATAATATCATAAAAGAAGGCATAAAATGTCTGTGATGTGGAAAAAGTAAAAAAACACTTACATAGTTTGAGCCACCTTCGTGTTGCAGAACTTGTAATCTCGAACCATGCAGAAATATTGGTGAACCTGACAATGAAGAGCTAGGAGAGATTGATAATGTCGGCTTTGGCCCAGGTGCTTGGGGATAAGGTGAAATGGGTGAACGTAATAATGGTGATGTCAATGGAGGTGTCGGCTGAACTGAAGATAAAGGAGAAGCTTCTGCAGTAGAGAATGCTGATGTGGGTGAMGATAAAGTCAAAGGTGACCTCCTTCCCAATGCCAGCATATTAACCTTTATCCTGAATTGTCATATAACACCTGTCAAATTATGCTTCCTACACTTCTGCAGTGTTAAAATTAACATAAGAGGAACTAATTCTGACCCGGTATCGTGTTCATTCACTTACTTGTTATGGACATCAATGTACTCATCAGTTTCATCCAATATTTCTTCCTGAAACCACATGAACAAGCATAAAAATTAGTGAGTTAAATATTATCATCTATGTAGAACTTCGATGTCTGACAAGGAATGTGATGAAGCAGTCCTGCAGACATAAGTTAATAGTGAAAACTTTTACCAATATCTAAGTGCCACTGTAGATATTTCAAAGAAAAGGTGGTTCATATGCTATAGAGAAATTAATTACAACAACCTAGATATAAAACAAGAGAGCACCAATAGTTGGTTAAATATTAGAAACTATTAGAACCATAGATGAAAAAATTTTGATTCCAAAACCTAGAAAATTGACCCTAAAAAATTGTTATTTTTAGGAAAAATCACCGAAAATAGCTTAGTTTAGGATTCACTTTCATCTAATAACTTAACTAATCCTAATAAATCCACTACAACCTTGGGCAACTTTCATTTACTTATCTTTTATGATTTATGCTTAAGTAATCTTGCAAGCACTTTCAATTCCATTTACTTTCATGCAAGTTTATTTCAGCTCTTGTGGATGTTAACTAAGTGAACTAGAGTTGCGCACTTGCCCTTGGAGGCTTCATTTAAGCATTTTCATTTAAGTTTTAAGTTGTGCTTTGGTTTATTGGCTCAACCCCCTTGAAGTTGCGCATCCTTTGGAGGCAACTTCATTGTTTGGGTTTGTTGTTGTGTATGCCATTGAAACAACCCCTTAGGGTTGTGCATCTTGTGAAGGCACTCTATTGTTTGGGTTTGTTGGCTTGATGTGTTGTGGTAGTCTTCTCCTTTGAGCATCTTTCTTTTACATGCACATTCAAGTATTTCAAGTTAGTTGCAAGTTAGTGCTTTGTTATTTTTCTTTGTCCATAATTGTATAAGTGTATCTTTTGCATCTTTGTTGTATCTCTTAGTTATTCTTTTCATATTAACTTTGTAGATAGTTGTTTACTTCATTCTTTTGTATCTAGCTCATTTGTAAATATTGCAAAGTAGTTTCTTTTTTAATCTTCTTGTAATCTTTGTAGATTCTAAACTCCCTTTAACTTAGTTGACCCCTTTGCCCAACCTTAGGCACTAGTCTTAGTTGTCTTAGGAAAATGGTTGCTTTTGCATTTGAATCTTGCACTTTGCATATAGGCTAGATTCCCCCCAAACCTTAACTAATTAAAATTAACTCCTAGAAATAATCTTTTAATCACATAGTAACTAGGGTCTACCCCCGTTGGCTTCCCTAGGAGTAAGCCTAGACAGAAGAAGCTCAAGTCGAGGTGACAGTGGGCTTGATCTTAGGCATTGTGCCTCCAAGGACACACTAAGGGGATTGGACTTAGTCCACGCTAGTGTGTATAAGAAAGGCAACAAGGAGCAAGGCGATTTAGTCTCCTCCTATAAACCTTTTCAGGTTCAGGAAAAGAGTAAGTCACTCCTTGTGAAGTGCTCCCAGTAGTATACTTCAAAGATTTTTCCAATGGAGTCACCACTTGGAGAGTAAGCAAACTAAGAAAAACCTATCCAAGTTAAAAAAAAATTAGAGAGCAAATTTATTACTTAGTCTTAAAAGAATGAGTTAAGTTAAGTCGTTTGGACCAAGGATAAAAGACTTATCCCCGGCAACGACACCAAAGATGTTGTTGTCCTTATACACACTTGCTAACGTGGACTAAGTCCAATCCACTTAGTGTGTCCTTGGAGGCACAATGCCTAAGTTCAATCCCACTGTCACCTCGACTTGAACTTCATTCATCTAGGCTTACTCCTAGGGAAACCAAGGGGGGTAGACCCTAGTTAGTATGTGAGTTAAAAGATTAACTCTAGGAGTTAATTTTAATTAGTTAAAGGTTGGGGGGAATCTAGCCTATATGAGAGGCAAACAATGCAAGTGCAAATCTTTCAATGCAAAGTCAAGCCTTTACCTAAGACAACTAAGACTAGTGCCTAAGGTTGGGCAAAGGGGTCAACTAAAGTTACAAGAAGATATTAGAAAGAGAGACTTTACAAAAGTTTACAACTAGATACAAAAGAATTACTTCGCAAAACATAACAATTGAACTAGATACAAACAACTATCAACAAAAATAAGAATGCAAAGAATTAGTAGATGATACAACAATATACAACTATCGACAAGTGAAATAAGCAAGCAAACACTTACTAGATCTAACTTTAAGTAGAGTAATGTGTGAACTAACTCTAATTGGTTTGATCTTGCAGGAATGAAAGGAGATAGCTCAAGATTACATCCACAACAAACACAACAACTCAACAAACCCAAACAATGAAGTGCCCCCAAGAGGTGCGCAACTTCAAGGGGGTTGATCAATGGCTCCAATGCACAACTTAAAGAGATGAAGAACCAACAAAAGAGCCTTCACGGGCTAAAGATGTGCAACTCAAGAGGAACAAAGATAAAGCATGTAAAGAGGCCTCCACGGGCAAATGATGCGCAACTCCTAACCCACAGATTCAACTATCCACAATGCTCAAATAAAATTGCTTGGAAAATAACTTGAAGTTAAAGTACTTGCAAAAATTAAAGAGCATGAACCATCAAAGTGAAATGAAATTGAACCAAGGTTGCTTGTGAATAAATTTTAGATTAGTTTGATTTATTAAGTGAAGTTGAATCCTAGACTAGGTAACTTCCCTAAAACTCTCCCCGCTTGTGCCAAAAGGACTGTCGGGTGCTCAATAAGTAAGGAAAACAAGGCCTTACCCTAGCTCCACAGGTCAATCCG